>VJMY01000162.1:0-131010 GCA_009869795.1 Neelides sp. FZ-2019
TAAACCTATCTCTTATTATACCATTTACATCTTATACCTTAATGTTCGCAGGATATTCTTATCGTACAACCTTTCCATATTAATCCATTCACTTCTTATACTATTTTCTTATTATACACTTCTCTTATTATTCTTATAATTAATCTTAAGATTACGATAAATAATCAAGTTAACAAGAAGTGTTTAGAAGCTTCCACCGTTAACAAACATATTGACAGATGATATTTAAAAAACATACTGCCTATAAGCTTGTATACGGCCGTAGCCCCCAGTCCGGGTATTCCACGAACAAATTCTCCATCTGCATTTACTATAAAAATGGATTAGTAAGCAAAGGGGTCTAAGACATTGACGCACGGCTACCCCTTTACTTATAATATTAAAAAGCACTGTCCCCCTTTTTGAAATAATTACCTTTGTTGACCCCTGAGGAACGCGTCAATGTCCAATACTAATTGCAATAGTATCTGTTCATTTTTTGTATATTATCTTAAATTATGAGACTGAGGGCTACGAAAAACATTAAAATTCACTTAAATTGTTTATAAAAAACAACAAACTCAAGTTTAAAATTAAAATAAATTAATAGTTAAAAACAAAACTTAATGATTATTAAATTAAAACGTGAACATAAAACACATTGTTTGTTCGGAGATTATTGAGCTCGTCTTTGATAATTCAATAAAAGTTTTTTAATTCATGTTAAAAAATTTAAAAAACAAAGTAGTTTAAAAATAAATAAAATTGTTAAAATTTAATAAAATAAAAAAGGCTTAAATTATTAAAACTTAACATTGTAAGCAAGCCCGCCCAAGTAATGTTCAAGAGAAAAGTTTGGCAAAATTTTCTTTTCTGCATATGATGAAACAATGGAATGAATTTTTGCGTTATTATCTTTATAAGATTTTTTTTGGTGAGAAATTTCAGTTCCAGATTTAGCTTGGTTAAACTTCATTTGAGTGAGATTATAATCCTTTTTGAGAGCTTCTATGAATGGGAAAATTTGTGGATGACTGAGCCCAACAAGATTGTTAAAATTGTGATTCCATGATTCTACTGAATTATTTGTTCGTGGAATGTTATCCAATGTTGCTTTATAACAATTCCAGAGTTCAATTGGGAAAAATGGTTTTTTTCTTGCTCCATAAAGAGCATGAGATTCGTCCTGAATAAGCGATCCAATCCAAGTTGATTCAAAATAATTGATCAATGGCTTTGTTTCTTCATTTAATCTGAAAAATTCAGACAATTGCAAAAATTCAAATCCGGATACAACATCCTCGACAGGTAAAAATGCAAGACATGCAAGTTTTTTGATTTGGTGAGAATATTCAGCTTCATCTTTGTATTTTTTTAATATATCAGGATGTAATTGAATGTTCCGCCAAATTGCTTGGTTGAAATGAAAAAAGCAACCTCGTTTGATAGCATTTGGAAATTCACTTTGAAAGGCATTAATCGAAGCTTGTTCAAAATCAGTAAGAATTGTTTCAAGCGTATCATCAATATTTTCAAATTTGGACTTAATAAAATTTAAGATTTGAATGTAGGTTGAAGTCAAGCGATTGGAAGTTAGAATGTACAAGCAGGGATATACAACGTTTTCATGAATGGAATGCAACGTATATAATTGATCAAAGAGGGGAGGAGAAGATTTAAAAGTTCCGTCGGCAAACCAGTGCCTTGCGTTTCCTAAAATATTCAAAGATGTGTCTGTTCCAAAAATGATGAGACGGTCTTTCAATTGAAATTCCGGATGATCTGCAGAGTCATATTGTAAAAATTGTTCTCCTCCTCCGTCATTTCCTCTTGATTTATTTATTCTTATAGCTTGTTCATCCAAAACAAGTTCAACAATATTTTTCGGATTAACTGGAAAATTAAAAGTGAGCTTTCTTTTTAAGCTAATCGCTTTTGAAATTTGGCGAGTTGGCGGCAATATTCCAGAAATAAAAGGAGATTCTAATGATGACAAAGTATTTGCTATTATTTTTCGTGGTGGATCTGAAGAATTTATTGCCAACTCTTTAACTTTTTGCATAAAGACTCGTTTTTCATAATCAGTTGGGTCAGGTGCGTGGCTGTGAAAGTTTGAGACTGAAATGACTTCATTTTTCTCTAATTCCTGATAGTCGTATGATGTTTTGCAGCGTGCTTGACATGGTTTTTGAAACAAAATGCATTTCCAATGAAGAGTGCTTTTGTATTTATAATCACGAGTGTATAGATAACCGTCATGTTTGAGATGTTGTGATCCTCTCGGTCCCATTATTAAATGTAGTGGCATGCTGTTAAAATATAATTTTCTATGTATTTTCTAATATTACACTCTTTTAAACGAGACAGATTTATCTCAATAAATCCGTCTATATGAAAAAGAATCGGTGAGATAAATTTAATTTAAAAAGTAAATATTTTAGATAATGAATACTTAAGTGACGAGCGAAGTCCAAGTCCAAGAGGAATGGGCAAACTGATGTTCAAACTGGTGTCAAGGAATGGAATGTCAAGGAATGACTCTCTCTGAGCTTCAATTCAAACTGGCTGTTTTGTTGCTTATTAATAAGCAACAAATGTAAAATTCTATTTAAATACATAAACCAAGTTTAACCTTTTTTAAATAACCTAAAAAATATTATAAAAAAATACACCTTCTTTGTGTTGTCTTTGTGTTCTTTCATTTTTAATAGGAAAAGATAAAAATGTAAATACTAGTATATTAAAATGAGTAAGTTCAAAAAAGGTCTCTAATCTTAAGCTTAGTTATAATAAGAGAAGTGAATAATAAGAAAATAGTATAAGAAGTGAATGGATTAATATGGAAAGGTTGTACGATAAGAATATCCTGCGAACATTAAGGTATAAGATGTAAATGGTATAATAAGAGATAGGTTTACGAAGAGATTGGGTCATATGTAAAATGCTACGAAGAGAAGTTTACGAAGAGAACGGACGGAACCTTTGATTGAGAGACTCTCCAATTACACAAGTATCAAAGCTGATTTGACTTGGTAAAGCTTCTCTCCCATGTCCTCATCCTACCTCTGAATTTCAATTAAATCCAATTTCCCTTCTACGCCGCTAATCAACTTTCTCCTTCCCAATCCTTCCCAAGGCATCGAGTCTGAAAAGGGAATTAATGAAGCCATGTAGTTTTCACTTTAAGTCTCCCCAACAAACACTGATAGTTTACAATATAGTTACTGCAACGTCTACGAGAAATTTTACATTCCCGTTGATTTTGTCGCCCTAAGTAACGTTAATATTAAGTTACAAAGTAACTTTGTTTACAACAACGTTACAGTAAGTTTACTATTTCGTTACAGATAGTTGCTCTTATAGCTGACTTTAACGTTACATTTTAGTTTGATGATAATGATGTTAAGTAGTTTATATGCTGCGCCAAAAGTGAGGAATAATAAATTAAATATTTAAGATTTTGAATCTATTTTCACCAATCTTTTATTTTAAATGAGGCGAGGGCGAGGCATATCTTCGGTTTTGTGAGATTCTCTGGTTACAAGTTCCTCTTGTTCGGTAAACCCCATGAAAGAGCTTCTTGGTCGCTGGAAGTTTCTAAGCTTCGACTTTCTTGGAGCCTCTTGAGAGTGTCGACGAGGAGCGCAAAGTCTAAGGCATCGGGGTGGACAAAGTTGTAGTCGTTCCGAGCGGCCTGGTGTTGTTTCTTTTTCAACACTTTGTAGAAGCAAACTTTACCTTTCGTGAAACTCAACATGAAAGGATGAGATCAAAGCGTGAATCAACTTGCGCATTGTAGATTTGTGTGCAGTTTTTAGTCTAATATACTTTGTATACAATAAAACCAAAATGTAACGTTGATATCAACTATTCCATTTAGTAATATTTTACCAGTTATTTAAAAACCTTTATGTAGCGCTGATGTATATGCTATTTATCAACGGACGACTTGTAATATTTTATGGTTAAATTCTAAGGTTACATTAAGGTTGCATTCAATTAATTGGAACAACTGTAATGAGAATATAGCTTGGAGCCGTTGTTGTGAATCATAATGTAATGAATGTGTGTTTGTTGGGTCATTCATTCTTCACCCAAACCCGCATTTACCTCAATTGACTCACTCAGTCAATCATTAATTGTGAGGGATGTTATATAATAGAAATTTAATTATATAATAATAAATAGAGTGCAGAGATAAATGAATTTGGTGTGTAAAACGTATTTGGGGTGATTATAAATAAGTAGTATTTTTTTATTATTTACTAATGCATATTCGTATGTATGTACATCCTGGAAGTGTATGGCGTTAGGAAAAGTGAATGTTCGTGTGTGTGGAGAGGTCGTGTGGGATGAATGGGAATGAATGTGCGAAAGAATGTGAATTTGTTCGCCAGTGTTTGGTTTGGTTTATCGTGGGATCTTGCCGACTCTCCTCCTCCCATTCCTTCCATTGCCAAGTGAGGATTTTATTTCTGGGCCTCGTGAGCCCGAATCATCTCCATTTTTTATCCCTCATCTTCTACAAGGAGAAAAACATGATTATTTCTCCCAAGGCCCAAGCTAGGAATTATCCACATCATCTCCATTTCTCAAAATCAACCAAATGAGGGCTTAAATGCCAAGAAACGCGCGGAAGAATTCGAGTCTTCTCTATCTTAATGAGGATCAAATCAGTCATCTCATCCGACAAACTCATTTTATAAGCTTTAATGAGACACTTTTGAACTCACGGGGTGATGAAGAGCGAGGGAATCGCCAGGATGGTTAATTTGAATTTTTCTCCCGCCTCGAATTTCACTCCTGGAGACTTCAATTACTTCATTTGGATCCGAGAACAATTGGGAAGCTCACAGCCGAATTCCACCATGACCATTCTTCAACCATGGAATTTATTTTCCCCTTTAACTTCCTTTCACTTTTAAACACTTTCACTCACATCCTGAGGGGTAATGGGAGATTGGCCAATTGGGACCAAACGGACTTCTTGGAAAATTCCACAAGTACATTCAAACATATCGTATATTTCTGTGTTCGATTCACCCCAATTTTTTCATTTCTAACAACTTAATTGCCTCTTGGCCAACACATTGTGATTTCAAGGGGATGATCCAATTAGTTCCAATTACTTTTATTAAATTACTTAATACTCCTAATTAGTCACTTGTACTAAATATTAACTGGTATGATCCGCAATGTCTGTTAAGGGAGGGAGAAGTTTTTTGTGGTTGTTTCCGGGCCGATCCAGGGGAATTTTGTCTGTCGTCGGGGTTGTTGACGGTGACCGGGTCGTTGGATGAGTGGGGAAGTCTTGAGGGAGGTTGGGGGATGTGCGTCTTGGCGTCTCCGCTCGCCTCCTAATTTTATCTCCCGCCTTCTCCGAGACGGGCGGGGATATCCGAAATCCTTCCACCGATCCGCGGAGATCCGCACGACCCACTCGTGACAAATCGACTCTTCACCTCGCACCTTTCTCACAAGAATAAATATTTCTCTTCTTCCAACAAGTTATGATTTCCCCTCACATCCATCCTCTAATTTTACACATCGCATTCGAACACTCACGTTCAAATCAACAACTTTGTTTAGAAAATTAACTTTTAGATTCCCTTCCAAACACAAACACGATGTTGGAGCCTAGAGTGTATTTTTTAAATTTGTCTAATATCCCGCAACTTGTCTGTCATTTCCCTCACTCGGATACAAATCACCTTACATATTCAAATCTATATTAAATATATGTACAGGCCATAAAATACATATTTGTTTGCTTATAAAATATTGCATAAATACCTAGTTTTCAACCATTTAATGGTTATTTAAACCTTTAAAAACTTCCGTATTTCCTAAACGCGTAGAGTCAAATATAAGTAGAGTCAAATATGTGTGTGTATGAAGAGTCATAAAATTGAAGACGAAGGATTTAAATAGGCATATTTATGCGTGCTGAGGATTCTTCCTGTTTTTTCTCTTATTTCGTTTATTTGGTTTTTGTTCGATTATTTTAAGTAAGTAGATCGCTTAGAGTTCCAATGCATAGATAAGTGCAGTTATAAATCCTTATAATCTTGGTAGGGATGATCAAATCGCTTCATTCCTCCTATGCAGTCCATGCTAATGGCCATAGCATACATGTTTAAAAGATTATCTACTTAAGTTTAAGTACATCAACTTTAACTTTAATAAACAAATGGGGAATTGCGAGACAATGACTTAAATTTCTTTTTATAACACGTATACGTACAATACTTTGATGTTCCCATTCTTCCTATGCCCAGACCCAGCATTTCTTGTAGTAAAGATAAATTCTAATCCTGTGAGATAAATTGATTGAACAATTTTGTCGAGTTCTATAGATGTGTTTGAAAGGTCAACAACATGAGTCAGTAAAATTTTCAGAGCATTTTTTGTAAATTCAACTTGATTAAATAATTAAAAGCTCATTGGCCTAATTTGAAGCTAAAAAAACTCATTAGAAGTCATTTCTGGTTTATTGCCTTATCTCTTACGATTAATTTAATTACATCATTTAGAGTAGAAAAGTTCACAAGTTTATCAATTATAATTTTAGAATGTTAAAACTAAATTTGAACATAAACATTATTAAATACAATTTAGCACAGTAATGTGCTAAAAAATAGTTTGATAAACAAATATAAATAAACATAAATCAATCATTTATGAAGCATGTTTTGATTAAATTAGTATTGATGAGGAACGTCCGGCTGCATAATTAGGAAAAGAAAACAACAATTCATATGTATTTCTGTGTATTTAAACCTTAATGAAAGTTGACGATGATTGGAATTTTAATTTTCTCATTTAAATCCTCTTTGTGCACAACAACAAACAAAAGATAAGGAATTGAGAAGGAAAATTTCTTGTATTGATTTCTTGTAAGACAAATATATGGGGTTGTGACATCTTTATTATTATTACATTACTTTGATATTGACAAATAGAGATAGAGCATAAGAGCCGAGTTCATACTTTCCCTTCTCTTTGATCAAAGGACTCAAAGAAAGAAAAGATAGGAATGAAAATAGAACCTTATCGCCCTACCAACCGCATCAATACTCTGGAACTAGGTGGAGAGAATCTGAATGTGAGCGAGGAGAAGAAGAATATCAAACTTCCTAACGACACTTGTCCTTTTCTTCTACTAATGACTCAAATACTCCGACGAGCTTCACTGTTAATGCCCACCTTTGAAAATAAATGGAATTTGCTTAAGTACAAATATATTTATCCCTATAACCAAGATATAGTATAGCCTTTGTAACTTATGTAGAAAGTATTGTTAAATTATTATTATTATTATATATTTGCATAATTATAATATAATTTTTATGTTATTTATATTGCACTCAATACACTTCTTGACTTTTTCATTAAAACAACAAAGGCTCAACTTTCTACAAAATTCTTCTCAATTCGCAATTTAAATGAATCTCCCAATTTACAACCTCAACTCATACTTTTAAACTATGATAAGGATAGCACAAATCACCTTTCGTGGCAAGAATATCAAATTTAATAAAAACAACAACTGGAACTAAGATAATGTAGTGCTAATATGATGAATGTAATGAAATCTAGTTAATTTAGCAAATATGACTGAAATTAAAGGAAATCTGATTAAACAAATAAAGATATTGGATTTATTTTAAAGTTGACGAAAGGTTTTAGGCAGGAATTAAGTAAAATAGGGAACATTCCCAAGAAACGATCCCTAGTAACGTTCCTTGGGAACGGAACATCTCTAAATCCAGCACTAAATTTAAGCCATAGTGTTCATCTTGATATTTAGGTAAGTAGTTATCTAAGTGATTCAGTTAGTGAATGACTAATACTTATGTAAGAGTCTCTGAGGTTGTAAGTTGGACGGTTTGGCTGAGTTTAGAAAAAGGGATGATTTTTTCCAAAGGAAACCATAGGAACAACGTGAGTGAAGATGAAGAGGAGTGTCGGTAGAATGTTATAAATCCACACACAAAGGAACTTGTTGACCTCGGGCCATCTTCCCCTTGCTATTTATTAACAGCTCAAAATTTTCCATGACATTCAGAGTCCAATTGTACAGGGTATACATAAAAGTATCTCCCCCATGCTATACCAATTACATGATGTGTTAAACAATGGTCTATTCCTATGTGGCAGATATGGGAGTTTTTGAAAAAGGGGCATTGGGGGGTCTGATTGAGTTCTTTCATCTCATCTTTTACCTTTCCGAGTCCATTGGGGTCTTATAGGGGGATCGAGACGCAATTGCCCCTCAAACGACCTTGTTAGTTATTTTAACCCGAGAGGAAGGATTTGGGGCTTTTTAAGCTCCTTCCCTCCGAGTCCGCACTCAGTTCGAGCCAAACTTCCCATCCGCCTCCTTCACTGGTCAATCGCCTCCCTCCTTTAAACCCAACAATCCCAAGTATTATCACACTGGTTAATTGACCCAATTGGGGAATTATACTTCCTCCTTTTTTCAGACTTCCCCTCCAAGGGCAATAACCAAAAACGTCGAACATTGTAGAGGGACGTGCTCGTTCGGTGCTCTACAAAAAAAGGTATGCGGATTCCATAGATAACACATATCCGTACATGTGGCATTTGTATATACAAATATCCAGATGTGTATTTAAGCATACTAATAAGTACAGCGAAGCATTTGAGAATGATACATATTATTATTGATGTGTGATTATCACTTATTACTTTTGACTACTATGCTAGTTATTGAATTATTATAGAACTAAGATGAATGTATTGGAATTGTATATACATAGATAGAATTATATTTTATTTTGTAAAAAAAAAGGAAAAAGAATGTTTGGGCGATTGAGTCGAGGACTTGGACGAGCGGAGTGCCTTGAGTTGATGGCGAAGCGCGGGAAGGCCTCGAGCGTCCTTCCGCTCCCCAACATCACCACTGCGTTGACCTCCAAGGACATCTTTGCCCGGGAGAGCAAATACGGAGCTCACAACTATCACCCGCTCCCGGTGGCCCTCTGCAGGGGGCAAGGTGAGATTCCGCCGGTTCCTCTCTGCCAAGATTAACGCTTAGTTTATGGAAGGTGTATATGTCTGGGACGTGGAGAACCGGAAGTACTATGACTTCCTCAGCGCCTACTCCGCCGTCAACCAGGGACATTGTCATCCCAAAATCATCGACGCGTTGCGGGAGCAATCCGAAGTTCTCACGCTCACGTCCAGAGCTTTCTATTCAGACGTTCTCGGCGAGTACGAGGAATACATCACCAAGCTATTCGGCTATGATAAAGTCTTGCCCATGAACACAGGTACAAATTATAGACTTCGATTCCTTCTGACTTCCCCATTTAATGGAAAGGGCTTTTTTAATTGAGCCGTTTACTTAATGCTCTCATTTGCATGGTAATTAATGGGATCTTTTGGTTTTGTAGGAGTTGAGGGCGGTGAGACGGCGTGCAAGCTGGCGCGAAAATGGGGCTACACGAAGAAAAACATCCCGAAGAACGAAGCCAAGATCATTTTTGCAACAGGGAATTTCTGGGGTCGTACGATGTCGGCCATCTCAGCCTCGACTGATCCTTCGTCTTATGAAGGATTCGGGCCGTTCATGCCAGGATTCCAAGTCATTCCGTACAATGATTTGAATGCCCTCAAGGTGAGATCAATTGGGGTAGAAGTGGGAAAGGTTCAGAACTTCAAGGACACTCGCACTTTCAATTTACTCCCAATTAATTTCCATCTGCGCACATCTCTTCTTCTCTTACAATTAGTTAGGTCTTTGGATGAGACGAGTCAGATCTCTATTGAAAAACAAATAAAAATGGAAATAGAGAGGATAACAATCCAATTAGATGCGAATTAAAAATGCAAAGAATGAAAAATACAAATTGAAAATGTGAAGTAAAAATGTGAATAGAAATAAGAATAGAAATAAGAATAAAATGAGATTAAAAATAAGAATAAAAACGGGAATAAAATAAGAAAGAAGTATGAGAGAGAATTTTTTTAAATTTCTTATTGGTTGAATAGGAGGCTGCAGCGGATCCGAACGTGTGTGCTTTTATGGTTGAGCCGATACAAGGTGAAGCTGGAGTCGTCGTTCCTCATCATGGATATCTCCAGGGCATCCGCGACATCTGCACCAAGAGCAACGTCCTCTTCATTGCTGACGAAGTGCAAACTGGTTTGGCCAGAACGGGTCAACGTCTCGCTTGCGATCATGAAAGCGTCCGCCCCGACATCCTCATCTTGGGAAAAGCACTCTCGGGTGGAGTTCTACCAGTAAGAACTTTCACATTTTTATTCAACAATAACCCTACAGATATGTATAGTAATTAATACAAGCAAAGAAAATGTAGTTCTCTCTTTCAAATTCAATATATAAAATATGATTATTTACTATGTATTATTTAAAAGTTAATGTTTAATTTAATTTAAATTTTTATAATTACTAATTGTTAGGGAAACGAATTGTATTTGGGCCTTAATTGTGCTATTGCTTTGCTAGGTGTCCGCCGTGTTGACGGATGACGAGGTCATGCTGTGCATTCGACCTGGTGAACATGGCTCGACATATGGTGGGAATCCGCTGGCTTGCAAAGTCGCCATCGCCGCCCTGGAAGTCATGGAAGAAGAGCATTTGGCCGAGAATGCGGACAAAATGGGAGAAATCCTTCGTCACGAGCTCAACAAACTCCCAGAGGACATCGTGACCCTGGTGAGGGGGAAAGGACTCCTCAATGCCATCGTCATCAACGAGAGTAAAAATATTCTTGGATTCGCACTCTAATAAAATTCAAATTAGCACTTAACTTTCCTATCTAGTGTGCATTCAGCACAATAGCTAGGGAATTTAAAATCCTTAGCTAGTGGCAATTTCACAAGTTATTGGATTTTTTTTAAACAACTTGCTTTTATGGCATTTGATCATGCTTGAGTGCATATACATATTAGGATGTGGGATGGGCAAAAATTAAAGATTCATTTATTTTGGATTTTTGAACAGAATTTGATGCCTGGGACGTTTGCTTGCGTTTGAAGGATAATGGTTTGTTGGCTAAACCCACGCATGAAGACATCATTCGCTTCGCCCCGCCGCTGACCATCAACGAGAGACAAGTCGAAGAGGCTTGTCACATCATTGAGAAAACTGTCACGTCGTACCTTCAGTAATTAAAATTCCCGCCGTCCTCATCCAAACGCTGAATTTAGCCATCAATTATAATCTTCTTGGATCCGTGTTATATTTATATTATCTATTTTAAAAATGTAAATTTTATTTATAACAAAGCTACATAAATATTATCTATCTTAGAATTCAAGTATTTACTAAAATATCATCTTATTTACACTATGTAATAAATAGTAGGTATATTTATATTTGAATAATTTATCTTTATACCATAAGTTGTTTTGTTGCAATGAAGTTATTTACTTTATCCGATTCTCAATTAGATGATCAATTTGTCAGTGATTCTCTTGTTGATTCTTAAGATCTAATTGAAGTTTAAATATGTGAAATGCCAATGATTTTGGATGAATCATATGAGAAGAAATATGTGAAAGGAAAGTCCTTTTTGTAATAAAAGTATACTTTTGGAATTTGTGTATTTGCTTGACATTAAAAAGCTTACATATAAGATACAAATGGGAATGGTTGTTGAAAAATCATTTAATTACTAAATAATGTTTGCATAGGTAATATAATATAGAAATCGTATATAGTTAAATACAATGAATATGTGAATATGGAAATTGATTAAATTCACAAGTCTTGTAGTTCAATAGCAGATTCAACTAACGAGTCATCAAAATACGTTTAATTGAAGTAGGATGGCAAATACATTTAGGAGTAAATAACATTCACTCAAAGAACTTTTTGTACGTTTGATATTTCATGAGTAATTAGACAAAGAGATTTTTTAGTCTTCACTTTTCAACTTGAGAAATAAATTGATTGAGAAACATTATTGATTGAAGTAAACGATTAATTAATAAATGAATGAATATCTTTATATATAAAAATACTTAAGCTAAATTGTATCATTCGTACATGAGATATATATAGCAATGCGTATCTTGGTTTTAGTGTTGACAGTTAAGAAAGGATATATTTATGAAAAAACATTTAAATTCATAGGTAAATTACACAAAAGTTCACAATTATCTAAATTAACAGAGGTAGGTAAATTATTGGTATGTCAAGATGAGTCATTTAAGATAATTTCACTCATCTTACTAATTAAATGAACATATGTAATATTTGCTATATATAATATGTTAAAAGTAAAAAAAGAACAGATATGAGTTTAACTAAAAATTAAAAATTCTTATCGTCTTTAAGTTTTTGATGATAAATGAATTGTTTCCTTCCATCTCCTATAAGCTGATCGCCGATCCCTGGTTGGTTGTCTGCATCAACTGAACGAAACATCTGAAAAAGACAAATTCATAGATATTAGGTAATTTGAAATTATGTATTATATTTCTGGCGGTTAAATTCCGATAGTTCAATTCAATAATTATAATTTTGATATAACTAAAAAGTATTTTTCAACTCAGTTATAGGGAAAGTTATTGTTTAAAGAGTCTCACATTTTCAATTTGTTCTTCAATGTTTGGGTCAACATTTACATCCGCACCATTGGAGTCTTTATAGGTTTTGGCATTTTCTAAAACCGTGGCTTGGACTGCAGCCAAATACAAAGAACGTCGAATTCTAAACACGATCGTATCACAAATCGGCTCGACGGTGTAGTCTGGAATGAATGGAGAATCTCCTAAGAAGGAAAACCAATCATTGAGTACATCCAATCGTCCTTGAGTTAAAAATGAAGGATTTATTTGATCGGAATTAAAAGATGATTTGAGGTTTGGGCGAATGGGTGAACCTGGGGCTGTGACGAGGGCTGGAGCTCCAAAGTAGGTGAAAGGGCCGCTTTCAAACATCAGCTTCTCGCGACCAGCCACAACTTCCACTTTCCCCTCCAAAATGAGAGTGAAGGAGTCAGTCGGTTTCCCCTGAAACATATTTGATCAAGGAGATAAGACTGAGTATGTATTTAGTTGATGAATGTATTCGTTAAATAGAGTTGGAAAAATCCCATTAGGAATTGTAAATAAATTGGGATTGAATTGTATTAGGAGTAACTTACGTCTTCATAAAGGTAAATGTGTGTTTTTGATTCTCTCTCCTTCTTGATTTCAAACAAGATGTTTTTCTTTAACAAGCGATGAAGAATTGGTTCTGAGATTTGTTTGAAAGGCTCAACGGCTGGAATTATTAAAAAGAATTGTTAATTAAAAGAGAAATTATTGACAGATTTTAAAAGATTTGTCTTGAAATAATGAGAATAGCGAGAGCAAGTCTCAATTAACACGAGTTTGAATAATAAAGGGCAATTAAGCGACCTGTGCTTAAAAATTGAAATGCCGCGAGTGCGAGTTGAGGGGAAATGCAAAGGGTCTTTTGAATGTTTCGGATTTCAATGAATTTCGAGAAATCTTGCTTGGGATGAGGAAAAATCCTCTTTTTGCTCCGATTGTCCGTCCAGATGTCCGTCTCGTCCACGATTTCCGACTGGATCAGTTCCTCGATCACGTCTTCCAAAGTCACGAGCCCGATCGTCTCGCAAAAAGGATCCTTGTCAAGCGACGAGTTGATCTTTTGAACAAAGGCCATGTGACCCTTCTGACCTAGGAATGTCAAACTTCCTCAATCGCCAGGCAAAACAACTCAATTTAATTTTACATTCTTTGAATTCTTTGAAAATGATGTCAAGCGTGACGTAGCAAAAGACGAAGAAGCACGTGTTTTTGTAGAACTGTGAAAGAGTCTTGAGAGGAATCCGATCGTCAGGGTCAACAAAGACCAAATCCTTCGTGTACAGAAGAGACACAATGTTGCACTTTTCCCCCTCGTAGATCGGAATTCGAGAATAGCCTGAACAACATAAATAAATCCATTTCAATTCAATTAAATTAAATTCATGCGGCTCAATTAGGAGTCACTCCATAATTCAAATTGCTATCATTGCATTTTGATAACTAAACAAAAATATTGTCACGTGTGAATAATGTTTATTAAACATTGCCTTGTTTTCGAATTTCGCTCAGCGTCTCAAAATCCAAGATGCCATCAATGGGAAGCATGTAAATGTCTTCCAGTCGAGTCATGATATCCTCCACAGTCTTCTTTTTCATTTCTAAAGCACCAGAGATGATATTGACCTCGTCAGTCTCCAAGTCATTCCTGTCAATAGTCACCTATGGAATTAAAAGAATATAACCAATTTTATTTCATTGGTTTAATAGTCTTTAGCAATTGCTAATAAAATAATAATTGACATGTATAATTAAATATTTTTTCACCGCTATGAGCTCCTTGAGCTTTTCTCTGTTGTACACGATCCCAATTTCCTAAAGGAACAAAATTGAGCTGGTGAATTAAAAATAGATTCTTAATGGTAGAAAATGATAAGAAAAACCTCTCCAAGTATTTTATCCAAAATGACGCTTATTGTGTAAGACAATGGGAAGGTGATTAACCTGAGAAATCATGAATAATTCACATTACCCTTTGATTAGAATGCAATTATTATTAGAAATGAGTTTAGTAATTAATCAATTGACACACATGAGGAATTTGGTAATCCAAACGGTTTTGGCTCCAATGGCAAGTCCATTTCTTGAGCAAACAGCCTGCGGAATGATCTCTCCAAATATCACAATTCCAGCTAATAAATAATAAGAAATTGATTAAAGATCGAGTTGCCACTTCATTTAATGCATGAAACATCAAAGATCTCTAAGAAATTGTCAAAATTATAAATACATCTTCTATGGTGTTGGAATGTCAATGAGAAAATGAGAAGCAGATGGGGAGTGATTTAGTGAAATGATATGTGAAACTCATCCGAACCTGTTGAAAAGATGACAGCAACGAGACCGGAAGTCAAAGCATCGAGCAAAATTGTCAGCGTGTTATTGACCAACACGTTCCCCAAGACGAGACTACAGAGAAGATAATTCCCGCGCGTTCGCAACGGAAGAATCGTTTTGGCATAACTCTAGAAATCGTCAGACCATTAATTAGTAAAGACCCTTCAAATCAGATGTGCTGAGTAAGTATTTATTAATTGTTATCATCATATAGATTAAGCAATCAATACATACATTAATTAATATAATTAATTAATTTTCATTCCGCGTGGACTCTTAATTGAGGTCATAATGTGAGATGCTATTAATTAGTATTACCCTTCACACGCATCTATAGCTATATTTTATGTTATTTAGTTAAAGGCTATGTGGTCGTTACGGGGATGATTGTAATTAAAAGCACCTTTTCTTTTTCTGAGCCCGTGTTGGCGAGAATCTTGAGATCAATAACTTCCAGAGCAAGCAATCCTATGAATAAAAATGCTCCAATTAAAGTCTTTTTATTTTCCCAACCATCTGATGGGTTGGCAGAAATCTCTTTAACCTCCATGCTATTGGCATATGGAGTGAATTTGACTGACTGCGTGAGTATTTGCGACTTACCCAGCGTGAGCCCAGCAAACAGCCCAGATGTTACCAACAGCAAGCAAATAAAAATCTAAATGGGAAAACAAAATTTCCATCCCATTAATTCCGGAACACAAATGTCAATAGTAAGCGTGTGCGGAGGTTAAAAGCTCCCATCAGGATTCAACATTTGCCTTCTCTGCATCATAATTTCATAATAATGGAATTTTGAGGAATATCTGGAATATAGGTGTGTGAGAGTCAACGTACGCCCTGAAGCCACATTGGGAGACGTCGAGGTTGGGCTTTGATTTTAATCCAAGGATCAGGCCCTTGATGAACCTTCAGACCCAAAAATGAATAAATGAGTCAATGAAAGGAATAAATGGGAAAAGGTCTAAATATTTTCCATTCGAACGAGTCAATGAGTGCATTTGTTAAATGAAGGGAAGATAAAGATGATTATTACCCAAGGCATGTCCGAGTTGTTATCTCGTGTGCATAAGTAAAAAGACTCTTCAATCTGGTTGGGTGGAAAAACCAGATTCACCACGGCGGAGTTCATTCTTGAGCTGATATCAGAGATCTACAAACAATTCATTTATAAACATTTAAACATCTAATAATGAGCTTTCCTAAAAAGCCTTTTTTAATCTTGCGTCCAAATAGGTATATAAACTATGTAGAACATTCGTCTGGAAACAACCTGTACATTAAAAGTTTAAACAATGGGTTTCAATTTTCAATCTAATGTGAGAGTTACCGGATAGGTTTTGATGGACGAAGTGTCATCGCAGTCTGTGCCAAATGGGCCTGACTCGGTCGCAAACCGAACCACCGTGTAGTTGGTGAACCCGCGTCCAAAAAGCCGAATTTTAACTGGAACGTCTGCCAGGATGGTGAAGACTCCTTCGTCGTTGTAGGAAACGCCTTTGCCCACTCCCTTCAAACATTAAAACATGAGAAAAGTCATTCAGAGCAAAAGGTGACAATTTGGTATTTTTTACCCACCCAAAGAAACACCAAATGTGCAATAATGAAATTGGAAATTACAAAATTGCCATTTACTTACAACTTCCTCAGTTTCAATTGCACTTTTACAAACCTCATTATGCCAAAGAGAAACCTTCCGTCTTAACGGACTTTTACTACCATCTTTTACATAATGGAATTGCCAAGGAGACTACCAAGTTGTGAAGATGAAATAATTGCTGTTCATTTATGGTCCAACTGATCGACAAAGACTCTCACCCCCTTCAATTTCTAGTTTAAAGCAGAGATTTCAACGAGATTCAAACGAGATAGGATGTCAACTTCTAAACCCATATATATGCATATTTATGTGTATTCTGGGAGCTGGAAAGATTAATAATTTGACACGTCGAGTTGTTCTGGTGATTCATCCTTTCTTCTCCACTTCCCGAAAGAACAAAAGAGATATCTCTTCTTGATACCGCTAAGAGTATTTCCGTCAATTCCTCCATATTCCCCAAACACAAACCCCGCAAAGACATGCAAAAATTCTCCAGGATTTTCAAAAAACCCCAAAATGGTCCAAACAAGAGGAATGGAGGAACAAGTCAATTAAGAAAAGCTTCCTTGCCTCAATGCGCAATCCATCTACGACGGCAGTAGAGTATGTGACTTGATAAGCCGGCTGATCTTCGAGCCTTCTGGGCCTTTCCAACACCTTGTCCTTTTCCCAGTGGGAGTCGAAATTCTTATCCGAGATCCGATTCTCATCCTGGCCCTTCCGACCGTACTCGGTCACGTTGTACGAATATTTGTGGGAGGAATTGGCTGGCGGGAAGTGGGTCTTCAAGAGGTCGTTCGAATCTCCTCCTTGGCTCCCAACACACAGGAGGGAGAAAACCAGGATGGAAAACCGCATGACCGCACTTGGCCAAACTCACTGGAGCGCTAGTTGACCAAGTCTCTCCATGGTGGACAGGAGATGCGAACTAATGATCTCGATGCGAGAGACTCGGATACTCACAATTACTAGATAGAATTAGTAGATAGGAGTTGGATACATCCGAGTGTGTTGGTGGAATTCCGAGAATTGTTCCTTTACCTGTCTAAATATATTGTGAGTGTTTTTCCCTCCTCGCATATGAGGTTGGTGAGGGCCGATGAGATTTATTTACATATGAAAAGACTCGCGACTGCTCATGTCTTCAAGACTCCCTTGGGCTAATGAGAAATGTTTATCTCCTCCTCACCCAAATACATTTCCACACACTCATATAATTATCATATTAGTTCCCATTAGAATAACCTACGCATAAACTAGACTAAGCATTGAGCTCCGGAGGACCCTAATGGTCAAGTCCAACAAGCGACTCAAGAGAATCACTGCAAGAGGATGAGGACTTAAATGACACTCATGGGAAAAGCCGGGTGATTGAAAGATATTTGTAGGTTAGGTGAGCTAGTATGTTAAGTTTCCGAAGATAAGGCCTATTTGGTCTGAGGTAATAGCCATGAAGAGACATGACATGATTATTTGTACAAAGAGGAAAGTGCGCGGAAGAAAGTGAGCCAAATTGATGGTGCAAGTGAAGGCGGAGTGGGGCTGAGAATCAATTATGACAATCATGAGTTGAACTCATTGAGTTCCAACCCAGTGTGTATCTTTTTGATCCATTTAGTGGTGAGTCAGTTGGTTTGGAACCACGATGGTGCACTTGGCGCATCTGCTCTCTCCTCTCTCACTGGGGTTCTTTGGGGCGGTTTGGGTCTTTGGGCTCGGCGTTTGGGCCGAGAACGGGACGGGCGGGTCGGAGGGCGGGGAGCGGGGAGGGTTGGAGGGAAAGCCCTTGGCAACCATGACGGCCCTCATCCGCGGCCTCAGAGTCGAGGAGACACGAAAGGATGTGAGCTACGAGAACAAAGGAGTCTCGGTGGTGTTGGCCGACAGCTCGGCCGTCATTCGCCTCTTTGGCGAGAGATTCACGCGGTTCTCCATCATACGGTTCTCGACCGAAATGGCTCATCGCGGGGCGGACTGCGACGACCTCACCACGACCAAGAGCTTCCCTGTAACCACTTACTTCTATTAACGGACTAATTTCATATTGAGAGACATTTAAATAGCTAATTTCTTTAGCTGTACAAGACGGAGTTGAGTAATTACTCGGCCCTTGCCAAAATCCAACTTCCGCCGCTCGGCGTGGACGAGGAGTTCTTTTACATTTGTGCCAAGGAGAACAACACGGACATGCCTTGGGTACATCAAGGAACGGAGCAATGGCTCTTGCTCAAGTCGTACGAAACCTTCCTCCCACTTTGGTCCAACATTGGAATCATCTTAGTCCTCCTCATCGTCTCGGGTTTATTTTCTGGTGAGATAAGAAAATGAAAGCCAAGGAGAAACACAAACCTTGCAAAATCCCCCATGTTTGCTCTGGCGAGAAACATATTGAAAATATGTTTATTTGAATAAATGGTTCAATTAGGATTGAATCTTGGACTGATGGCCATTGATACAACCGAACTCAAAATCCTCGTCAACACGGGAACAGACAAAGTTCGAGTTTCTATCCATTTAGCCCTTTTGAAGGTCGAGGAGAGTGGAAGGGAAATTAAACTCTGTTTTTCCTCTTAGGAGAAAAGATACGCCAAAACCATACAACCCTTGAGAATCAATGGAAATTATCTTCTTTGCAGGTTGACCCATGAAATGTTAAGCGAATAATTTTGAAATTAAATTCCATTTTCATCCAATTTAGTCTTTTGCTTGGGAATGTTTTGGTCAACTCCACCTTGACCATTTTACTCGACGAACTCATGTCTGGTAAAGTTCTTACATGAAAGCTTTTAATATGTAGTTTTAATTTAAATTAAAAGGTCCTGATTTAGATTTAACCAGTGACCATTACCTTTTTTCATTCGCATGGTTTAGTTTTCAAGGAGAGACAATGGATTCTCGCTTTTCCCGTACACAAGAATAACCCTTCAATTACAATCATCATTTGACCATCGTTTGTGTAGTTGATGAGCTAATTGTTTTCTAGGCGGAGTGGCCATTATCGTCTCCACTCTGGGGATTGTGATTTTGGGCGAAATCATTCCGCAGGCATTTTGTTCCAGACATGGACTCGCTGTCGGAGCAAAAACTATTTGGCTCACAAAGTGAAAAATCCCGCCTTCATTTAAAGATGAACTCAATTGATTGATTGGTTGCCTAGGTTTTTCATGGCCATCACGTTCCCCGTCTCCTATCCCATCAGCGCCATCTTGGACAAGATCCTCGGGGAGGAAATCGGGAATTCCTACAATCGGGAAAGGCTGAAAGAACTCATTAAGGTTCGTTTTTAATTCGCACTCACTCGGAAATTATTTTAACATTTTCACCCATCGACATCAAAGGTCATGAGATATTTACAATCATTGACAATGGATGACAATGGACGCTTGTGATCCACTTGCTCATTCAACAGAAGTTTTTTTATCAATGATAAGGGAAGATAAATGACAACTTGCTAGGTTTACAAATTGTGCCATCCAACGCCAATCTCCAAGCTTTGGAAAATTCAAAATGCGTACAAAAGTAATTATAAATGTGCATACCCTAACAACTCAAAGTGTATAAAAGGCTAATTTTTACGTTAAACCCCCGGACACTATTTGAGCACAGGACATTATTTGAGTCTTTACGGTACTACATAATATTATTGAATAATAATAATATTGAATCATAATTTGGACTAAATTAAGGCTCAATCTCTCCAATATCAATCATGATCGTTCATGATCGTTAACAGTAATTTATTTATTTGCGATTTATTTGCACTTATATTCAACTTGCTCATTTTCATTCAAAAAATTTTGATTGATTTACATTTATCTTTATAAATTAACGAGAACATGCAGGAAGTCGCGTCTCGTCCTTGTTGTCTCCACATGTAAAACGCTATAAATATTTAACTAATAATAAAGGAATAACTATTTAGATAATGTTAGGTGTTAAGTATTGGTTGATAAATATAATTATTATATAATATTGAAGTAATTGAATCTCATCATTTACGTGCAGCGACAATTAGGTGACTTTTATCTCATTTTTATCTCTCAAAAAACTCTTTAGAAGAAAACAAATCCACTTTTCATGCTTTTGCAATTTGATGAGCTTATGACGTTCAAAAATCTTTTCTACGTATGAATTTAAATACGTGTATCAATCCATTACATGTAAAAATGCTATTTCATTAGGATCACTTACGCATGTCTGATATCTGTATTTAAGAAACTTAAACACATGAAAACATTTGTCTAATTAAAGGGATTTGGTTCCTAGGTAACTCACGGGTACAATGACTTGGAGAAGGAAGAAGTGAACATCATCTCAGGAGCCTTGGAGTTGAAACAGAAAAAGGTCTTTGACATTATGACCAAACTCGAGGATGTTTTCATGCTCCCCATTGAGGCCACTCTCGACTTTCAAACCGTGTCGGAAATTATGGCTCAAGGTAATATGAATCCAAGCCATAGTAATGCCCGAGAACGGGTCATCCGACTCAATTCACTCTTTCACTCACAAAGTCAGAATTAGGTAATAAATACAATTTAATTTTTCTCATATTAAAGGATTTTCCCGAATTCCAATTTATGACAAAATTCGGTCAAACATTGTAAGTCTTTTGTACACCAAAGACCTGGCCTTTGTTGACCCTGATGACAAAATGCCCCTGAAGACGATTTGCGAATTTTACAATAATCCTTGCAACTACGTGTTTGAAAATTTGACGCTCGATGTAATTTTCACCGTCTTCAAACAAGGTATGATTTTCATTAGAACCGTATATTTGATACCAATTTAATTAAGTAAAAACTACAGCAATGAATAATAATGACTTTTTCTCAGGGAATAAGGGACATTTGGCGTTTATTCAAAAAGTGATCGCTCCTGACAAAGGGGATCCGTATTATGAGACCATTGGCCTCGTGACCCTTGAGGATGTCATTGAAGAGCTCATCCAAGCTGAAATCATGGACGAGACAGACGTCTGGGGTAAAGTCGTCCGATGATATGAATTGATGATAACATTAATTAATGATTCTTGTTATGAATTTAGTTGACAATCGTCGGAGGAGGTCGAGAGCTGCATTGAATGTCTCCAACCGCGACCAACCGTTGGTCAAATGGAAAACAGACGGAATTCACGTGTCGCCTCAGTTGGTTTTAGCATCTTTTCAATATTTGAGCACATGTGAGAATTCATGGCAATAAGATTGAAATTTAATTACCAATGGCATTAATCTCGTTTTGTTTTTGATCACAGCCGTGGAGCAGTTCAATACTTTGGTCATTTCCAAATCCATTTTGCAAAGATTGCTGCGCCAAAATCTGTTTTTCCAAATCAAAGTGAACAACACGTCTGTCATGATGGACAACTCAGACACGATTATTTACGAAAGAGTAAATTGTCTCCATTTATTGATGAATTAAATCCTTCCTTTCTTCTTCGTCCAAGAATTCTTTAATTGGTTTTGAGCAGGGAAAGAATTCGGACTATTTCGTACTCATTCTGGAAGGGCGCGTGCAGGCCGAGATGGGAAAAGAAAAACTTGTCTTCGAAAGCGGCCCTTTCACCTTCTTTGGAACGCAGAGCCTCAGCCAAAACATTGGAGTTGGTAAAAACTCTTAATCTAACCAATGGCATTTCATTCTAAATTTCATTTTTTAATTCATTTCAATTAGGCGAAGCGCCGTTGACTCCAAAGGATTCAAGAAAGTTTCGATCAAATTCCATCAAATTGGACTCAATTCTTTACACAACCTTCATCCCTGATTATACGTAATTATTTTATCTTTTACTAAATATTTATAAGTTTTCACTTTGGAATTCACTTTGTTCATTCATTATTTACAAATATCTACATTGGAATTATAATTTTTAAAGAATAACTAGCGATAAGTACCTATAATGTACTAGTATTGTTTTAGACTATTTGAGACTATCTTATTTGAGTTTTAATCGTGTGTTTTAGAGTTCGAGCAGTGACGGACGTGACATTTCTTCGGATCTCCCGGTCAATTTATATGGCTGCTAAGCAAGCGACGCTTCTTGAGCGAACTTTTAATTACGGAGATCCCGCTCAAAACCAAATCATTGAAAACTTTGAAGAGGAAATTGGAAAGGTCGGTATTTACAATTCCTCATTTTAAATTATAACTTTTCATTAATTGACTGAGAGAGAAAAAGTGAATATTTTCCTTTTTAGATGATGAACATTCAAAATTCCCAATTCCATTTAATTAATGAACATATCTTTGAAATGGATTCGCGGAATAGCATAAGTCAAGAGATGAGCAAGGTAAGTCAAATACCATATTCCTCATTCTAATACTATGCAGTATGCAATGCCAGGTTCGATTCGAAGATTATTCTGATCTTGGATTTCAATGTGTTCAGGCCGAGGGGCAACATAGGAATCAAATCTTGTCTGAAATAATTCTGACACCCAGTGATCTCATGAGGGACAGGAAAGAGGAAAGAAACTCCAAAGAGGAAAAGACCGAGACGAAGAACGAAGACTCAGCGGAACACGCCGTCTATCGATTCTAATCACCCTCACATTTAAACCTATTTAAGAGACATTTAATAATCTCATTGTCATCCCTCATCAAATATTCACAGAGCTTTATGACAAAGCCAATTTGTGTACAAAGGAGATTCAAACGTTGATTTCTGGAAGATCACATTGTAAATAATTATAAATTCATACACAAATATATATACTATATATTAAATACATAACTTTATGATATATAATTATATATTAATTATTAACATATATTTTCAATCCATTTACTTGGGTACGAAAAGACCAATTTGAACATCCTATAATCAAGAAAGGAATAAAAACATTCAAATTTAGTATCATAAGAATACAAATTATACAAATATTTATTTTTCATTTATTCAACAATATTTATACCTTAATATTTAATAGAAGATTCGATATTAAACATTTCTATTAGAGATCATTTCTTCCTAATTAATTGACCAATTGTAAGATTGCAATATATTAAAAATACAGTATCTTCCCATTATCATCCCCAATTTTCATTTGATTCGACTCGACATCAGTCAAAGATTACTCATTTCCTTAAGATAAAAGTCCTACTTACCTATACGAAATGTCACATACCTATTTTCTCAAATATTGGGCAAATATTGAATGTAATTGGTAATAAAAGTTATTAAATTCTTGGTCGCCTACATGAACAATCCAAAGTTTCCAAAGATTCATTAAAGACCTTGACGTCTTTGTCCATCTGGGAAGAAATGAAGATTTTTGGGTATAAAAGCCCGAGATTCGCAATTGAGAATTTGAGTTTGTTTCCTCAGTTTTGGAATTGTGTTCTTGGAACGTTGAAGGACCCTTTGTGGATTTTTACTTGGTAAATCCCAAGTTTTGGAAGATGAGTCAAGTCGTGGCGATTCTTCCGCTCATGGCCTTGGCCCTCAACAGCGGGACTTACATTTCAAGCGCCCAGTCCGGGTCGGAGTCTATGAACAGGTTGGAGCAACAGCGCCCGCGCTTCACAATCCCCAAGGGAAACTTGAGCGTGTACAAGAACCCCAATTGGGAGATCCTCTACTATCTCAAGTTCGGCCAAGTGCCGTTCACGACGCTCCTCAGCTCCACGTCCATCATGAGGAAACCGCAGATCATCGAGCGACTCAAACTCCTCAGATATTTCCTCATGCACCCAGAGGAAGAACAAGGTGGGTTGCTTCATCTAGTCAATTTCAATCACACGTTTACCATTCAAATCTACATTTTAAACTCGGGCCTTTGAATTTAAAACCAAGAATTTGTAATTAATATTGGTTGTTTGGTTTTTATATTAGAATTAGAGCCAAATTTCCCAGAGTACGAGACAAGGAATTTAAGAAGAAAAGGAGTCGCGTCTCAAAAACATAGAATTTCTTTGGATCAACAGCAACAATTAAATATACTGAATCAACGTTCAGAAAAATTCAAAAGTAAATGAATTCAGCTCAATTTCAGTTTACCAGCACGGGGACTTAGAAAATTTTCAGTATAGGACTTTTCTACCAGATGGGTCAATAAGTCCGTGCACTATTTGAAAAAGAAATGAAACGACGGATCTTTGTGCAATAGTGCACGAACTTATTGACCCATCTGGTATGTATTACTAGTTCTACTCTATTCAGCTAGGTTAGGTTTGGATTAGGTTTTACATGTAAAATCCTATTATACTAAGGAAAGTGTGCTAGTAAATTGAAATTTAGATGAATTCTCTTTTTGACAAAATGTTTGTTTAAAAATTAAAAAATCAATGCTGAAAAAGGAGAGTTATATACAACCTGATTTCAAAAAGGGTCAGAATTCTCTTATCTTTTCCCTATAGATAATTACGTTCTAAACATTGCGACATGTATTATAGCTTTTCCTTTCCCTTTCTTTCTTTCTTCTTTCTTTCTTTCTTTGTAGCTTTTGCCACCATAACTCCTCTCATGTTGAAGAAAATATCTAGAAGAACTTGGATTCGAATTCGCCTGTGTCGAGACTTTGATGGAATACACACCGATCCTCTTGATAAATAAATATTCATACTTTTTTCTATTCTGACCCTCTTTGAAATCAGACTGTACAATTATCTAAAGATTATACATACATAAATCTTGTTGCGTACCCATATATATGTATACAAAATTTCAATCGTTAAGGGGGATTTCACAATTGTGGCCAAACATTTGTGAAGGACGTAGGTATGCATGTAATGAATATATTTTAATGAGTATTATCTACTTATTTTTGGAAATAAATAAAATATTAAGTTCATTTTGTTGTAGTTAAACTAAATTGTATCAACTTGTAATCCCGAGTGTTAAATGACACGGTGGAGTTGGTCATTGTTAATTTCTTTTTAATGCTCTTTACTCGATGATTGGTCATTCAGTTTGGTTTTTAAATATCTGGTAATTATTTCTACATTAAATTCATTTCATGATGTTTCAAAATGAATACATTTGTTCACTTAAATGATCTTTAAAGAATAAAGATATTATGATGAACGAAAGCCTTTTTGTTCCTCACAATTAAAGGTAATTATTTAAAATGTGAATTTATTCAATTTTACCTTGTTTGCATATGAGTATATATATATATAATATATTTGTCTATATCATATTTAGTATATATATGTAGGTAGCATATAAATGTTTATATTTAACAATAAATTACATCATTGATCACAATTACAATTCTGCATTAACAATCATATCAATTAATTCATCATGAGAATTGAAATTTTTAGCACTGGAAAGTTTATACTTTTAAACAAAAAACTTGCATTCTATCACAATATGAATTTTCAATATTAAATTTCCCTTTTTAGAGAAGCCTGCTATTTCATAATGTATACATTTCTTGAAAGTAAAAAGGTGAAAAGTTTATGCGTCATTTTTCATTGGTCATTAAATTCTTTGTTTAAATTCTAATTGCCTTTAAATTTAAATTAATATTCCCTTTTTGATTTAATTACCTAACGTTGAAAGAAAGGTGGGAAAATGTAGATTTTGTAAAAAAAAAACTTGAGCTAATTATTAACATTCATATATCATAATTTCATAAATATGACTGTTATATGAAAAGTATAAGAAGAAAATGTTTAAACCATGTATGTATGTGTGTGTTTGTAAATATTATAAGTAGATTATTACACATAAAAGTAATACAGTATAAATTGGGTAGATGGGCAAATAAATAGTGAAGTTCTTGTTGAATTGCTGAACTCAGACTTGAAAGAATACGGTGACGAAAGCCATGACTCCAATTCCGAGCAACAGACTAGCAAATTGTTTGAGCGACTCTCGCCAATCGTCATCCTTCAGCAGATCAGGAAGCAAATTGGTCAGGGCTATGTTGATGAAGCAGCCGGAAGTAAATGGGAGGATCCACCAAGTGAAATTACCTGGAAAACAATCAAAAAGGATTCAAATCTCTCATTACGCCCCTTTTAATTTCCCACTATGCACCCACACACTCATTTGAGATCAAAATCTCTTCCTACGCCCCTTGTAAATCCAAATCTCCTAGTCAGCACCCCTTGTAAATCGTAAGCCTTAAAAGTAAATATAAAGTCTTATTGTCTCAATTATTGTAAATGTCTTCCCCGTTTACCTATAGTTTTCATGCAGTCGACCGAGAGAGTAAAAAGAGCTCCGAAGAGCCCAATGGAGGCGGTCGAGAGCTGAGCCTTGGCTGCACTCCAGGGATTAAACCCCGATCGGAGCAAAATGGCAAAGTCTCCAATCTCATGCGGGATTTCGTGGAGGAGAATCGCCGCCGTGGTGAGACACCCAATTCGAGGAGAATTGATGAAACTTCCCGCCACGGCCAACCCATGAGTGAAATTGTCAAACCCGTTAGCAATGAGATTTAAATATCCCGATACCTGAAAAAGACACCAATTGAATTCATCAAGTCCAATTAAATGATTCAAAGAAGGTTAATCCAGTTAACTAAGATTTATCCATGAATAAAATTAGAGAGGAATGTCAGGGAAGGAAGAGAGCGTGAAAGAAATGAGAAGTCAACCCGGGTTCGAACCCGGAACCTACTACTATCGGGTAGGTTGCTCTTTCCATTGAGCTAGCGACCCTCATTCTAACACAACTATCTGCAAAGGGGACTCTAGTGATGCGAACTGATTAGTATGCAGGGGCGGGCAGGCAAGGAGATATGAGAGGTCTTTCCCATAGTGCTCCAGTGAGGCGCTTCCTCACAGGAGTGAAGTAATTAAAAGTATCCTTTTGGGCAGATGATTTGTTAATGACATACGTGCTTTGGATTCAACTCGCTGTCTGACTTTTCTCTCCCGTTGTCAACGTTGTTGTTGGTTGGTGATCCGGGCGTTTTCGGAGTTTCCTCGCCGTCTTCTTCGGGACTCACGAGCATTGAACAAATCATAAAACTCACGATCCCAACAAGGATCCAAAAGCTTAGAAATGTCAAGTTTTCTTGGTCGCTCAGACCTTCGTCTGAAATGACAAACCACCAATTAAACCAAACATCCAAAACCGGGCAAATATTTTAAATAGGAATAATGGAACTACCTCTGGCATTTTGCCATGCTTCTGGCAACAAATGAAGAAACACGTTGCCCAATAAACTCCCAACAGCAAAGTTTAAAATCCGCTTAAACACCTTCGTCTCCAATCGAGCATCTGCAAAAGACAATTCACAATGTCAATAGTCATATTTTTTACATTAATTTGAAAGTTGAAAATCATGCATAGCAATTGACCTTTCATTATTCACATTTAAATAATATTATTATTTAAATGTATGCACAATGCAAATTTTGCCATTTGAACCCATTAGTCGCATTGGAATACAAATGTTACATAAGTCTAGATCCTCTCTTGTAAAAAAAAAATTTGACATGGGCGGCTAAAAAGTTTCAAGGTCTCAGAAACTCAGTGAGTTGAAAAGAAACGAAATGAAGGGGCGTCTTTGGACGGAATCTCCATTTTTTCCATCAATGCAATGATCTCTCCTACAAAGAACCGGTTTCCCTCAAAAGTCAAGTTCAATGCTCTTGGCCCAAAGACATGCTCTCTCAACGTATAAAGGCTTTCGAACACTAAGGTACCTACATAAATATAATAATATTTAATAAGAGAGCTACTCTGTACTAAAATGTATTGTACTAATATGTATTGTAGATCCTTAGGGAATATATAAGAGATCGGTAGTTGCATTTACTAAAGTTTCATAACTTTGCCCAACTCATGATCATTTGATCGGACATATACTGGGCTAATAAGCGAACTTTGCTAATTCACATATTTTCACAATAGGATCTAATACGAATATAAGTATTACTAGTAAATACCAAATATACAAATTGAGTTTTGATTTACTTTACTAGCAATAACCTCCATATATTATACTAAAAATTTGCGTATATATATATGGTATATTCTCTGGGCATGTATAGATGATTCAATTTGGCAATTGAAATTTAAAAAGTTCATTATGTCGTCTTTATTTAGATTCATTGAGCGAGTCAACAAGGAATAGAAAGGGAATTGAAACATGAAAAGTTCATTATGACTTTTCCCATCCCCATCACATGTGTGTAACAATGTGTAAGAGAGAAATTGCATATTTGCACAGTTAACTGTAGTACCTAATTCTATTTTACATTTCCTTTTTTACAGATGCTCAATCAACGGTAAAGTTTAAAATGATTTTGAGCCTTCTAACAATCAAACTTTCCATTAAAATGGTCTTTCGAACAAATTCGCAACGCCACCAATTTATAGAATCAACAACTTAAAGTATCATTATTGCTAGTAGATTTAATGTTACATTTAATGCATCCCAAAGTTTTTTATATTCCTATATACGAACCTATATAAGTATATTATATTATTTATAAGGAAGTAAGGGAAGCGTGTAACGTTGGTTAAGTGAGTTTAAAATTAAGCTTGAATTTGTCCCACTTTCGAGTTGCTTTTTATAGTTCGAGTTTCCTTTCCAACCTGCGGAATTTCTAAAGGACCAAGGGGATTGTGGAGGAACAAAAAATGAGGATTTCTATTCATTCCGCCTCTTCTCATCATAAGAAAGTTGGAGGAGGAACGTCAAGCAGTCAAGAACATCTAAAACTCGGAAACTTTCTTTAAATCTCTAGGAATTATGAATATGGAAGGAAGAATCACCAAGGGAGAATAGGAAACAGAGCAGAATACAAAATTCATAATTATTTTTGACAAATTCCAAGCGTCCAAGTGTTTTTAATTACAA
Organism: Neelides sp. FZ-2019; assembly: GCA_009869795.1. Lineage (NCBI taxonomy): Eukaryota > Metazoa > Arthropoda > Collembola > Neelipleona > Neelidae > Neelides > Neelides sp. FZ-2019. The sequence continues at coordinate 29,272 of VJMY01000162.1, forward strand.
GTGCTAAATCCTAAATTTCCATTTTAATTACATGTAAATAAACAATTGCCATTTGACTCCCACTCAACAAGTAGCATTGGAATCTTGAGAACTTGAATAATAGAAATCAAAATACAATAAAAGCGATTTCTTATTTACCAAATTACTATTAATCAAATATCCTAATGTAGTTCATAACCACCTAAGCTTTTCATGGGTAGCCTTTATGAAAATTATGTTAGAATAACATTAAATATAATTGGCTACAAACTTATTTTCCTTCCACTGTAACAAACAGATCCAATTCTTGCGAGCTGCGAACATCATTATTTGAACAATTGTTCCCATTGAGTTTCAATTTGTTTATTCTCAATCCTTGCAGATCCTCAAACTTAATTTAAACTTCAATGAATTTTATTTTGGAACATTTTAATAATTAAATGAATTAACACGAGATCCTCTTCCTCTCCATACAAATCATTCCATACAAGTCTCATTAGGTCACCATGGAATGCCAATGTCTTGAATACTTCAAATCCCGAGTGAGTCTTGAAACATAGAAATGAATAGTCATAGTTTCAACTCATAGATATACTTATTGCTCAAATGGGGTATATGTATTGTATGTACGATGTAATAATGTACGGCATGTGAGGGCGAAGTTTTAAAGGGGAGAATCATCAGGGAGTTTACAGTTAGTCCTTCTATTTTCGCTTCCACAGTTTTTGAATGGGAAATCTCCTTGGCTTAAAGAAATGTTTGTACCAGTCGCTGCACAATCACACACCTTGATGATAACCCAGCATTAGGGCCGGAACCTACATTAATACATTGGGACTTCACACAACGCATACCGACATATACCTAAAATTTTGGATACCTGTGAGTTTTGTATAACTGGGAGTACATAGAGGAAAACACATAGCATTTATATACTGAAAAGTATACATATATAGAATTTCTTGAGTTTCTTCAAGGCTTTTAGGGCCTCATTCACCCAACGAGGCAAAATGATAAGAAAGATGACAATGAGTAAGAAAATCCCTCGACATTCAGTGCAACTAATATTAAGTTTATAGTGAACAATTAGCATAATAAATATTTATGTACGTAGATAGAGCTTTTCTTGAGAATCCTTTACTAGTATTGGTTAGGTTGTGGAATGGTCAAATCCTTTGTGTCCATAAAATTAAAACCCCGATTTGATCCAAAGTTGGCTAGTGTGCTAATTTGCTCACATTTCATTCGCACGGCAATTGTGATCAGAAATTCTCAATTTGCCACAATAAAGGAAATCCCTCAACTCAATTCCGACTTGCTCATGAATGTAAAACATTGAGAGACATTAATTATGGCACGGCAAGGATATTTGATTACATTTTGCAAATATGCATTTGGGTCGATTTGCACTCCGAAGCACTTTGGAAGACTCCTTGGTCACATATTATATTCATATACCTCATATATCTCAAAGACCATTGAACTAAATTCCATACCCGTATTTATATATGTATGTGACACTAGCTAAAAGTGATTTGGATACATTTGACCAATGAACTCCTTTTGAAAATGACGCAATTTATTCAAAATATTTTTCCTTCGTTGACCCTTATTGGAGGGAGGAAAGCATTGGGGGAGCGTGGAGGTTTGAAATGTAAATAAATTACATCACAAGTGTGGCATGGTCTTATATTGAATATGAAATGTATGGGTTTTCATTCCTTGGGAGTTTCCTTTCTGCCCAAGGAGGATGAAAAAGAAGACGGCATGGGATGAAGAGATAAGGATTTCTCATTTCATCCTTCGTCTCCCCCATTCCCTCCACTCTGGCTGGCTTAATAACGTTTGTATGGCTGAAACATTTGCCAAATCCTCATGCTCACACTACATACATTCAATTATGTATATATGTTTAATGTGTATGTAGGAAATTAGGAATTGATTAGAAGATAAAAGTCCATTTTTCCCAACCATGTTTAGAGTCCTGGAATGGATGTGGAGGCTTCCCAAGTGGCGGGGTGATAAACCGCTGGTCAAGTGGACTTTTGACAAGGGAAATGATAAAAAAAACCCTTGTGGAGTCCCGCGTGGCAGCCCAGGAATTAATATGTGAAATGACCTGGTAAGAAGTGCGTGGGGTTGAGTTTGATCTTTTCTTCAGTTTGCATGAAGAACAAGGGGAAGATGCCCGAGAGCCCCACCAAGATGCAGGCCAAGATGGAGAGAAGCCATTTCTGAGCCTCCGTGCCCACGACGTCTTGGAAGAGGAACTCCGAGCCCGTGGTATTGAGGAACTCCAGCCAAGTCTCGTTCTTGGAGTCCAAGTCCAGGGACATGGCAAACTCAAGAGAGTTCTTCCCCTGTGGTGGCGGGGAAGAAGGACAGCAACAGCTCTTCACCCATGCGACTCCGCCAAGAGACTAACGGGGGACTCGGCCCAGACCCAAGTCCAACAAACCCCCCCACACAAACCACTTCCTCTCCCCCACTTCCTCCTCCTCATCTTCTTCTTCATCCCCGCACTCACCGTTTGGCCCACTTGGCCAAATAACATTTTCCCATTCACATATATATCTTTGTATATGCAAGACTTTTTAATATACTTTTTAAACTACTTAGATGCACTTTTAAGCAATTTTCAATGTTCGATTCGTGATGAGATTCTTGAGTCAGATTGGATGTCATTTATAGATAATTATTGTATGTATAATTGTAGGACCAAGGGAAACGTGAGCCATTGGAGAATTGAAGAATTGGGTGAGACGTAGGGAGAACTGTGTGTAAATGGCTCTGTGGGTTTGGTCGTTGGTTCTTCCTCGGTTTGGGGAATGTCGGGGTGTGCGGGTATTTTTAGTCGGCTGGCCTGGGATATTTGTGAAGAGTTCACTTTGCTCCTCCAAAGACTCAGAGAATCAAAATGGACCTTCCTGGCGACGTAAGTCCCTATGTTCGAAAAATTCCTTCAGTCCCAAAGTCATTTTGACCATGAGGTCACATAAGGATTGAAATTAGGTTTGGGGTCAATTGGCACACGTCCACGAGAGTTCCCAGTATCAAACTGAGGAGAAAAATGTCCGATTTAGAACGGCAAGTCTTTCTTTTTGATTCCTACATTGTCATGAAAAATTACTAATCAGACTTATCACATCTAGTCAATTTTTGGGGGAGTTTGACACGCAATTCCCAATGCGATTTCACTAACAATTAAATATATACTAGTTGAATCATTTAAATTTAATCTTTTGTCGTTGGGTTGCGGAGGAATGGAGTTATTGAATGTTGGTATTGAATGATTCTGCAGACGATCGAGAAGTTGCCGGACAAAGTTCTTCTCCTCATCTTTTCGTATCTTCCTCATCGGGAGGTTTGTCGGAAGGCGCGGGTTTGCAAGAAGTGGCGGGTCATCGCCTACGACACGCGGCTCTGGCAAAATGTCTCACTCCGCCCCGAGATTTCTGGACTCCACGTCGCGTCGCTCGACTCGCTCTTGTCGCTCATCAAGTCAGTGGCAATTCACATTCATGGAGAGTTTAAAAGCTCAAATTTTAAAATAAAAAATTATGATCAAAATCCTTTTTATTGGTAAAATGAGCCCAGGACAGATTTTGTTGCGAATGTTGATTGAACTCTTACGCCTACGTGCTTCTCCCCCCGTGTCCAATAACCTCACCAATATGTCCAATATCAATTAGGAAGATATAGAAATTAGTAATTAAATCCCCGCGTGTGATATGTGGTCTACCTCTTGATTGAGTCTGTCTGACTTATAGTGTGAGATTTGGCGCATCTCTTCGCTACCTGGAGCTTCCAATGGAACTCATCACGCACACAGTTCTCCATGAGCTGGCTAGCAAATGCCCCAACTTGACACACGTGCTTTTGGATTTCTCCACGGCCATGCAACTCCACGACTTCAATGACATGCAGGTTCTCCTGTTGACCCAGGAAATCCCATTTCTCCGCTTTCTCTCTCCACGGGATCTTTTCGAAACATTTTAATAATATCTATCTCCAGAGAAGTGAATGTTCATGGGCAAATTCTCAATTTGATCATTTTTCCCAGGCCTTTCCGACCAAACTGCGCAACATGTGCATTTGCCTCTCAGAAGTCATTTTCATGGAAGGATTCATGAGGAAAATTTACAATTTTATCAACGGACTCGAAGTTTTACATTTAATCGGTAAGACTTTGTGTGTGCTCAGCATTTGAGATAAAAACAGAAGCAAAGTTGTTGATGAATCCAATTTCCCCTTTTCCCTAATCTTTCAAATTCTTGTCAAAGCAATGACTCGACCACGAGAACTCGCCGTGGTCCCTTTTTCAATCAAACTCAATTCACCCCGTCCTTGAACATGGAAAAATATAAAGTTTAGAACAAACAAAAAGTTCAATAATTGAGATAAGGTGTAATATCTTGAGTAAACTTGTATTCTGAACAACAAATATCATTTTTATATCCCTACTCAAGCTTTCTATATCTCTTCCAAAGTCTCAATTCAAATTCATGTCTCATTGTCAATTCTTTTAGATAGTATGAATTCGCTTGTATACTTAAAACTCACCACATGGAATATATGAACATGAATTTACAATTAGATTCCCTATTACCTAATATCAACAATAACCAATATAAACCAATAAATACATACAATACAATGTAAATAAATAGATATTGATCAAGTTGATCTTGTGAATTACAGGAACGTATGAGAAAGTGGAAGAGGAAGAAGAGGAAATTTACGAAGTCATCAACATCCACAAGTTGAAGTCCGCCACGCCGAACTTGAGGGTGGTGAACCTTTACGGCATCAATTTCGTGGACGACAGTCACATCGAAGCCTTCAGCTCAAACTGCATCCAGGTGACCAAGGGATTTTCAATGAAATTCCTTTTTTTTGAATTTGCAAAAATTTACAAATTAAAAAATTTCCTCAAATTTTCTATTTCCGAATTTTTTTCTTTCCAGCTTGAGTGCCTGGCCGTGAACTTTTGTGCTAAAGTGACCGGGACGTCGCTGAAGCTCCTCTTTCAAAGATGTCGGAAGTTGAAGTGCCTTCTCATGAACCAAACGAGTAAGAGCATAAAAGCCTCGGCCTGGGAAACACTTTCTATTTTTCTCCAGGTCTCCTGAGCGAGAATGTGATGGCGGTGGAATGGGAGAAGAGTCAATTGCAAGAGCTCGACATCACCGCCACGGACTTGTCCACCGAATGTCTAACGGATCTTCTCACACGGCTCACGAATCTCAGATGGCTCTCAGTGGGACAACAGGATGGATTCAATGACTCTGTAGGACATTTCCCTTTACTTTACTTAATATTAATTACTAAGTTAATAGCTCTTCTACATTTCTCTAATTTAAATGGTCAATGAGTATGAGCTGGGTGCTTCTTAAGGTTCTACGAGCCTTTAGCGAGCGCGGGAATCCGCGGAATCTCATTGCGCTGGACGTGGACAGCTCTGACAATTTGTCCGAAGATGCGCTTTACAAGTTCATTAGCAAATATGGAGGGCAATTGAGAGGACTCGGGCTATCCGGAATGCCACACATCACGGATCAACTCTGGGCCAGCGTGTTGCCGGTTCTAAAAAATGCAAGGTGAGGAGAGGAACGTCCTTTATTCCGAATCAATTTAACTCATTCATTATTTCTAATGCTGAACTCAAAGGAGTACACAATCTTAATTCTTAAAAAATCTCATATCTAAAATCTTCGTGATCCTCAGGGTTCTTATCATGGGGACAGCCGAGCGGCTGTCGACCAAAATCCACGTGGATCAACTCGTGGACGCCATTGCGAACAATTGCTCCTTCCTCGAACGACTCGAGCTAAGATGGGACACTGAGGCTCTCCGATTCTCCGACAAAGGGCAAAAGGCCATTGATACGATCAGAGTCAAATGCCTTAAACTTTGCTCCCTCGTCTTGACGTAAGCTCAAACATTGGGAATGTGAGACGGAGTGGTTGATTTCCTTATTTGTCCAGGGACGGACGCTACTATGAAATCGTGAAGGCCAATTTTGAAAGAGCCGATCGAACCACCGTGGTCCGAACGACCACCAACTGCCGAGTTACCAACTGCTACCTGTTGAATTTTTACAAGGAACTCCTCTTCAACTGAAAGCCAGAAATCATCTTTTTAAAACTAGCTGTGGAAGGATCCAAAAACGTTATTAAATACGATATCCCCCATATAATAAACATTTTTATTAAAAAAGATTCTCATTCTTGCGGAATTTACTTGTTAAGAATGATCTTAAATGGAAACTTTTGATCATAATTGGAGAAAATGGGGCAGTGAAAAAAAATTGTGCCAAGCTCCTTAATTCCCTCTCCTTATTTGATTTCCATCGCGTCTTTCTCCTCTTTAATTAACTCAATAACATAATTAAAATTTAATGACGTGTAAAATGATTAGAATGTCGTTTACAAATAACCCCCCCTCATTATTTGTGTATGTATTTTGTGACCATATGAAACGAATAAGAAGGCAATATGAATTTTAAAAATGGCGTTTAATTTGTAACAATCTTCCCCTTTAAGGAGAAATTTAATAAATAAGAATAATTTGCAGTTTTCACAACAATGACGTAATTAAGTAGTTTAAGTAAGTACAATAGAGACGCCAGGCGTCCCGCAAATCCATAGTTGCGCACGGATGAAGCAGAAGGGGCAAATTGGTTCAAAAAACCCTCACTGACTCCGCAATTCCGCATCCGACAAACACTGGGTTTCTTTCATTGAAGAGCCAAGTGTTTTTAAGGCTGGTAGCATTTCACCGCACACAATGTTGGTAATGAACCACCAATAAGATCACAAATCAAATTCCTCCCTATTTTCTCATTTACTATGTGTAAATTAAGGTGTAGAGAAGTTCAAGGCATGTTAGGTTTGTGTAAGGTACGTGAAGATTGGAACAAGGATCTCTCGACCAGGACGTGTTGAATAAAGCTGTGGCAAAGTTCAAAAAGCGAGATTCTCTCAATTATCTTACAAAGGACGTGAGAATTAGTTTGAGTCATAATTAAGTATATTCACACTCATTGAGAAATAAAAAGGACCCTTCTGTGTTAAGTCACATACAAAAAGATCCTCAATACTTCAATTTAATCGACTCAAATACAAATAGACAGTTAGAATTAGTTAAGGAAAGGTAGAATTAGGTTAATTAGGATTAGTTGAGATAGGATTAGTTCATTATGATTTAATGATATAAAGGGTATAAAGAAGCATTGTGAGTATTCCTCTACATTCTCCAGCATTCCGGGTTGTAATTGGCGGAGGCTTGAGGTTAGACCATGACTTCGGTCGAGTCTCCGTCATGAGGCTCTTTGTGTCGCTTCCTCACGTTGTTCGTGCCGAGCGAGGCGGAGCGGACGAGTTCGAGTTCTCTTTCGCCGGCGATGGGATTCCAAGCCGTGCTGTCGCCTTGAGAGGAAATCCCCCGCGCTCGGAGCATCTCTTGCTTGATGATGATCTCGTTCGTGACGTAATTCTCCTTTCGCATCTTCTCACGGAGATTCTTCGGAACGTCAGGAATGACCCAGCGCAAGAGGATCACGCAGAAAGCCACAACATTCTACAAGAATTCCATTATTATAAATATTCAAAGACAGACCATATTGAAATTTTGAAAATTTTCGCGAAATTTTGCAATTCTTGGGAATAAACCTCAAAAATGACGACGAATGCGAGACGAGCCATCATAACTTTCCAGTAAAAGCTTGTGCGTTTGTACCTTTGTCCTTCTGGTAAAGTGTAGTTGGATCTATATGCTTGATACCTTAGAAAAATATTCCGAGTCAGAACAACCATTGATTAGAGATGGAAATTGTGAATTTCAGTTGTCCTTACAAGCAAACGGACACATCAGACGCATTCACCGGCCCTGTGTCGTTTCGAAAATGTGAAGTGTTGAAGGAGGCCAGCGAATGTTTGAGAAATCCATCCAGCGTCCCGTTCTGGTTCGACTCGGACTCATCAAGGGCGTAGCGGTAAACGAATTTCGGAATGAAATTCGAAGTGAAGGCAATAATGAAAGCCTGTAAGTTCAAAATTGCCCATCCATGAGACTTGACATCATTCAACTTATCATCTAACTAGGATTTCCTTCCTTCGTCCTTTCACATATAAATAATTCAATTGGTTACATTTGAGATCACGGCGAGCTTCCCAATGGAGTCCAAAATTCCATACCAAACCCCAATGTCTTTGACTCGATGGCCAACTGGGCGACGGTAGTAGACGAGGAGCTTCTTGGCGTCCAACCGCATCTCCAACACGTTGTTGAGGAGGGCGAAGAGCGGGGCCAACGGAAACGCCGCCACAAAAATCGTCACGAAACCATACTGAAGAACTGCCAACAGTCACTTAATTTACAAAAACGTACTTTCGACTTAATTTGAGATTGAGAGATTAAATGTTTATAATTACCTACAATAGTTTTTAATTAGTAATCCTCAAATGTATTTAATAGTTACATTTAATATAATAAATGCTTGTGATTTAATTGTAATTAATGAGTAGCTCAATTGATCAATGTAATATTGGGTATTTACCCATTTCCAAATATTCGGGGAAAAGCGACCTTGGGCCCCATTCGAGCAATTTGACATCTTTGGCCCATTGTGTGCTGAATACGGCTTCTTTCTCGTAATTCCCCGTCATAATTTTGATTTGGTTCCAAGACTTGATGGCGAGACTAGAACGAGAAATTCAAATCTCAGTTCTCATGAACTTTAAACTCATTCAAAGCTTCCACTTGTGTAGAATAAAGTATAAGAGTATTTGACTCACGGCCACAACATTTCCAAAATTGTGTTCATCGCCTGTTTCCCCACCATGATGATGGCGAGTTGAATGCAAAGTTCCGTCATGCAGCCGCCTGGACCGCACTGGGATTAAACAATTAATTCAATACTTCATTGAGTAATGAATGAATTGGATGAAATAGTGGGTTGTAAATAATGTCTGACCTCCTCTTGGCGGTAGCCGAGGAAGAGCGTGTATTTGTGCGGCGAGCCAATGAACTTCCCTTTAAAGAAGGCAATGTAGAAAATGGACGAGTAGTAGTTGATAAACTGGAGGAGATACATCTTGAGCGTCAGCGAGTCGTCGAACTCACTTTGACTTCGATGGAGCTCATATTCAGTCAAATACTCCGCAAGGTAGGAATACAACTAGGCATGGCCAAAATACTCGTTAATGATATTAAAATATCCATAAAATTAATTCTTTGTTTCATTTACCCAGTTAAAAAAGAAGATGAAGACGAGATTAATGCTGGCGGCAGTGATGTTGGTGAGGATCAGAGCCCAGGAGTGAACTTGAGGATTTCGAGTTGCAATTTGACTCAGAGCCACCATGAAAGAAACACGATAAAGAACCACGGCCACGACGGCTGCCAAGGCAAAAATGATCTACAAGAACAGACGAAAAAGGGAAAGTTGAGAAAATTGAAACAAAATTTTTTTGGTCATGTTGTGATCAATTTCAATTTCTTACCAAAAGAAGAACAACAGACAAACTGAACATTGTGTAAGGCAACTTCATTCTCCAAAAGGGCACATCAGGCTCAGGTGTGTTGGTTACGACGTTCACAGACTTCTTCTTGATGTTTCCCAGTCGGGCAAAATACTCAGGGCGGGGATGTTCGTCCTGAACGTCGAAGCCCGTCAAGTCCCATCTGTGCGTAATCTCTGCCGCGTAACGTTTCCAATACTCCAAAAAAATCGCAGCTTTATAACAAATTCATCAATAATTACACAAATGCTTGTTATGAATTAGGGACCTAATGAATTAGTATATATATATAAATCTTTATAATTTTTTTAATTTTCAAATGGAAAAGGTCTCACTCCAGAAAGACATGAGGACTGCGAAGAACACGGTTGCATCATTATCAAAGAGATACGTCAATCGGGCGTAGAAACAAGTTTCTTGGAGATCCCAATAGTCACAAAATTTATTGCAAAGAGGACACATCTTGTCCTTAATGATTTCTGACGCATGGCAAATGTCCTCACTGTCAAATCCACCATTTGATTATAATTAATTTAATTTAACTTATTAATTTATCTTATTAATTTAATTTAAGGTTCCATTTAATTCTTGACCATGATGGGGATATGAGTATACCTGTGTGTATTTGAGTAGAGAGTGAAGCAGCCGTAGAGGAAGCAAATGAATCCCAAGATCGAGGCCGGAATTAGCATGTGGGTGTAGAAGCCGAGCCAAGCGAAGTAAAGACCAATTTTGACTCCAAAGTATTCTTTCACGTAATCCAGCGGTTGATTCTTGAGGCATTTGCCCACAGTTGCCCACTCGGTGGCTAAAAGATATCTTTGGCTCCCGGGAGTTTTCAAGTCTCCCTGAAATCATTCATTATCTTTAATCCTATCCAATAATTATATCCAATTTAGGATACTAACAAAAGTTAAAAAAGTAAAAGTTCCGTTTTGAACTCCAATTGAGCAAGAAAGTCCAAGGCTTACATCATGGAGAGGATAGGCAGCCGTGTAAACATTATCACGAATTAAGCGCTCGATCCCAAAGGCAAAATCATCGTAGTTGTCCTCCGAATAGCGCTTTCGTCTCAAAATGAAATCCAAGATTCGGCTACGAACCGTCGGAGTGAAAAACTCATTTTCGTCCGCAATATCAAATCTAAGAAAGAAGACATTTAGATATTTTGAGTGAGTTTAACACCATCCATTATCACCATTGATTCGGTGGAAGTAAAATAAATGATTCCATAGTAAACTTACAGGTATTCTTTGTCACGGCTGTAGATGGCCGTGAACTTTTGATCAATCGGTGGAAAGAGATGGGAATCCAAGTGGAAGTAATCGGTGATGAAGGAGAACCAGGAACTCACTTCGTGCATCATGGCATTCCCCTTGGATTTCAATTCTCTGAGTTGAGGGATCTAGCATAATAATAGTCAAAACATTTGGTAAATCTTTAATTCTTAACTCTCATTTAATTTTCAATTTTCTACTCAAATTCACAAACTAAATTTTTTCACACATTTCCCAAGATTCCAAACTTTAATGATAGAAAATATAATAAAAATTTCGAAACAAAATAGGGTTAGTTGAGGGTTAACTCGTGCATAAAAATGTACAAAATGATAGGAATTTAAGCCCCTACTCAAACATAAAACATTAAATAAAACGCGAAAAGAGAACAATGAAAAGAGTGATTTAAAAAAAATAAAAAATTTCGTCGTGGTAATTTAATTACTTGATGTGTATAAAGACTTGAATAAAATATGAATTTTTATTTATTACATAAAGGATTGAAGATCAAGAAGAAAGGCAGGAAAGAGAAAGCAGGCGAAAAGAAATAGATTTAAAATGAACCTTAAAGTATTCTGGGCTGGATTGGCAAATCACGTCGAGCAAATCCCCTTGAAGCTAAACAATCACAAACACACAAAGTTGGAAAAACAACAATTTCTCCTCAATGAAAGACTCCTGGTAAATTCTAAATTATTAGTAAACTAACTATTGATAAGTAATTTCAATCCCTGCTCAACATTTTACATTTGCCCCACTCACGTAACATGCATCTCGAAAAAACTTCAAATCCTTGAAGGAAACGACGAGGTCGTTTAAGTTAAACGGTTTAACTCGATGAATGTAATTGAACGTCGTTTAACGCTGTTCAATTAAGTTCTTCGCTTCCTCTAGATGCGCATTAAGCATATGGGGCAAAGTTAGAATTTTGAACTAGAACCCACTAAAATCCCCTTCTATATGTCGAAAAAGAGAAAATATCTACTGTAGGTACTGATAATCAAAACAAAAAAAGCAACAGGGAATTGAACAAAAACAGCAACTTTTCACCATAAATTCAAAAACCTTGAATTTGTCATTTATGTGAGTGAACAAAAGTGTGAAATGTCATTTCAAATGAAACCAGAATAAAAAAATTTGAAATAATAAATAAAATTCCAATTTGCTCGAGTGTATACGTATATAAGTTTTTCGCTTTCAAATGTGAGGGTCATGTCATAAACTTGTTTTTTAAATTATAAAGTTAATGTTTTATTAAATAGTTATTGTATTTAATTAAAATGGCTAAATGACACATTAGGGATTAAAATGTGAATTGAAAATTGCTGAAAGGCGAACTTCTTTCATTGGCATCCGGAGTTTTAATATTTCGGCATATCTTCTGAGTACTTCGATGGGAGCATGGATTTTAACGAAGCTCAAACTGCTCGCCTCGAGTCTTTCCCTCTCCAAGATGAGTCCTTCTTCCTCCAAGTTCTTCTCAAAAATCCGGCGCTTTTCCTTGGACCCCTCCGTGCTCGCCACGTCAGACGCAGAGTCCCACACTATGAACAACAACAAAAGCAATCAAGGATTTCCTCCTCATTCACATTTAATTCTCTGTACACCAGGACATTTCTACATTTAATTATGAGGATAAAAGACTATTAATTAGAAAAATATCATAAAGCTCCATATTTGGTTAAAATATCAGTATATTAAATGACGAATTTGACATTCAAGAAGGTTGTTAATATATGAATTCCGGGTACGGAACTCACAAGTCGAATTTCATATAAAAAAAAGGAAATTGAATAAATAAAATTACCAAGACAAAAGTCGATGTCTTTGAGCACCATAATGTTCTGGAACGCAACGGTTTTCCCCTTGAAAAAAAACTTTAATCATTTCAGCAATTTAAGAAGTTAATCCTGAGTTTTCCCCAATAAAGATTACAACATTTAAAGGAGTCTATGTATAGAGGTGAATATGAAAAGCTCTGGAATGTTTTTATTTTTATTTACAATGTACTCGATAAAATTAATCCCAATGGCTCAAATCTCAAATGCGTGAATCATTTCTCGAAAGCCAAGATCAACATATAGACTCGTTAGGTTACGTTTGTAATCTTTTGTGTGTTTGACATGGTGAGCACAGGAAGAACATGCGGATTTGAACAAACTGTTCAATCATTCATTTAAAAAAGATTTACATATCTAGGACATCTAATAATTGATAATACATATGCTTATTGACAACATACCTAGCAAAATAGATAATTAATTGAATTACCCCATGTACATACTAATGATGTTATAATGTCATTCCGTAATAAGGAGATTTGTTTAAATAAACAAATTGTTAAATTTAAGCATAAGTACTACTCACATAATGATCATTTAATGAGCCAGATAGAAACGAAGGGTTTAAGCTTAAGGAAATATGTTGATTAGTGCGAGGATGTTGAGCTGCCTAAAAACTGAAGGTTAACTCATTTCATTTGTGATTTTCCCTTTCTCACCTTGTGTGAAGAAGCAGGTTATCCAATACTCTCTTCTGCCACCAACCAACCTTCACTCCTCACATTCTCTTCCCAATTCACAACTTCATTTTTGCACATGATTCACTTGGGGATACAATGAGAATTATGTAAGGAACTATTTGATTCAATTCATTAGTCCTGGAACCTATTCCATTACACAGAGATTTCAAAAGGCTGTTCAGGTGTTCCGTCTTAGAGTCTCAAATATCAGACCATGGAGCTCAAGGAAGACGAACCAAAATCTCACAATTTCCCCAAACTCAAATTACTTAAATCTTAATGAATCCTCGTAAATCCAAGAATAAATATCTGCTGGCCAATATAAAAAATATTTTTGTATTTAAGCCTCAAACACAAATGAACTCAAAGATAATCCTAATAAGGTATCAATCCAGAATGGGAAACTTAACTACAATGGCAATCCTAATTACAATTATTCCGAAAAGTACTATATAGTAGGAATGAAGAATATTTGAAGGTGAGTATGGGAATTTTGCCGGTGTGGTCCGGATGATTTGGTGCGGAGAGGGAACTGGTGAATGGGACGAATGCGAGGAATCTCCTCCATTCAACTTGAGTTACTTGAGAAGGAGAATGCACATGCTGGTGAGGAGCTTCAATGAGGTCACCATCCCAAATGGAAGGACAAGGAAAGGCACTGTCATACTTACTTTACGATAGTTAGCATAGCCACGACCATGATCATTATATAATATCCTCATTCCATATGCCATTCCTCATGAGACTCCACAAGTCCTGATTAAATAAATAAATTGTAAACACGTGAATAGCTCTTATCCTTGTACATGTAAATGACGTTGCTGATTCAATGCAACTTATTCCTTGTCAATAATATAAATAATATTCCTCTTGACGACCTTTCCTTTTGGAAATTATAAATAAATAAAAACATTAACGTAAATACACACACAAGTATAGAATGGACTTCATTCAATAAAGAGATAAGTTATCAAGTATAAATAAATAGTATTTAGAGTTGAGATCACAAACTTACAAACAATGGCAGAATGAATGAATGGAATTGACAGATGAGGTTTAGGTGATTAAGTGAACAATTAAAAGCATAAAAAGGCCAAGACTCAGTTAACTAACCTTCTTTCCATGGACGGGAGATCCAGTTGGTGAGCTAAAAATATCGTCCCGGTCCGGCTCAAAAGACGCATTTTCGTGGATGGAGTGGAAGGAGCGATGAGGAGAAAGGGGCTCGCTGTAGTCGGAGTTGTCCGTTGACACGAGGTCAGAGATGTCCTGGGCGGAGTGGTAGACGGTAGAGACGGAGGACTTTGAGAGCCGCCATCCTTGGTCCCTCCGGGTGGGCTGGAGGAAAAATTCCCGCTCGCCCGTGAGAAGGTTGAGACGTCGGGGGAGCCCTGAGGGCCCGTCAACCGGGACAAAGGACCCGATCAGCTGTTCCTCCTCTTCCTCGTCGATGTGGCGGATGTCGTCTTCGGAGCGCGGGGCAAAGTGCCGACGACTCGCTGGGTTGGACATCTCAAGTCCTCATCTTCCTCACAACGAGTCCCATTGGAGTTGACGTTGGGGGCGGGAGGGGCGGATTCTTCCACCCAAAGAACTTCATCTTCCTCGCTCGAGTTCTCTTCCAAGCCCAAGAAATCCCACTACTTGGCCTTCATCTTCAGACCTCCGTTCAGTTCCTGGATCGAGGAGGAATTTCGGGTCTCCGGCACTCGCCGTTCCCTCCTTCGTCTCCCTCCGTCCTCGTCTGGGCGTGTTGGGTGGAGGGAAAGATGGCTTTCCACTCCAACTGCGCCGACAATCAATACTTTCCTCATTTCGATCTCACTTTCTCCTCTAGGAAAACATCAATCATTTATTTCATTTTCTTCTATCATCATCAGTGGACAGTGAATCATCTAATGAACTTTATCTATGAAACAATGAACTTTATTATTTGAATGAAAAAGATAGGACCAAATAGAATCATACAACTCCGACTTCACGTTTGGAATATATAAATAATTCCTAATATAGGAATTTGTTCAGGAGGATCCTGATCATTATGAGGCATTGTGAGAAAGCGGCGAGAAAAGGCTAAATATGGTATTTTTAACCTCTACATTCAAATTGACACTATTATTGTAAATTTTATACCTGTATTTAAATTTGCAACATTGCACCAATTGGAATTACACTTTATTTACAATTAGGGTTTGCAATTTAGCTTATCAATGATACCTCATATTAATTAATGACTCCACCCTACTTGAGACTAGTCAGAAATCAGAATTCATTCATTAGCATTTTTACCAGATCAAATATATTAATTTAATGCTTATCACTTTAAATTATTCTTATGATTAGTTACTAGTAAGGTATCTTTAAATACCTCTCTCCTCTTTGTGTTCATTATTTAATTGATGTAAACGATATTTTAGCTAATATTAATTAAATCAAACATTGAACGAAATTCTTTTGCATAAACTAATCATCAATGAGTTGTTTAATCTTCAAAACGCCAAAGTGATTGATGTGAAATTAAGAATGTATTTAATTGTTCGTGAGTCCAGAGAATGATCCTCTGAGGATCATCACTGTAATTGAATGGGAGGGTACGGTCGTCCTCCACTTCAGGAGATCTTCAATGAAGAGGTTGGATTTCACAAAGTTATCGGTTTCCTAATCATTTTAACTCGTCAAAACCAGTGTGAACGAACTGTGAGTATGTGATTTGTGAATGATGTCTTATGGAGATTATTCCAAAGAGAATTTCTCCAGAGCTTCTAGCCTTAAATAACCACGTGGTAAAATAACGTCTTGTGCTATGCTTGATAAATCCTCCTGACTATCAGTCAGTCAGAGACTTACAATGAGCTTAAAGATGAATTAAAAATGAAAATATTTCATTGATTAGTACAACGACGGGTTGAACGGAGAGCAAGGCGACTCCACGGCGACGCTCCTCTCATGGCGGAAACTTCATTTGAGTCGGGCCAAGTTGAAGGCCATCAACAAGACCTCGGCCCTCATGTCAGGATTTGCCATGGTGAGGGCTCTTTCTCCATCGTTTCCCATTTCCTCAAATCTTATCTTCACAGGTTGCGATGGTGGAGATGCAGTTGAACCAACCCACTAAAGTTCCGTCGGGTCTCCTGGTCGCCTTCGTCATTTGCACGTCGCTCCTCGTTGCCGTCCACATGTTGGCCCTCATGATCTCCACTTGCATCCTCCCTAATGTCGAGGTCATATCAAATCTTCACAATATCAACATTGTCGAAGAGTCCCCGCATGAGCGCATGCACTGGTAAGAGTTGGCAAATCTTAAATAGCTATTAGCTTCCAAATTAAAGCACTGGGTAATTGTACAAATAATTATACAAATTATTTTTAATCACAAGGTCGCAGGTAATTAATTTTCAATCATCAATTTAGCAATACCAATTAACTAAACGTTTAAATGAGTGATGATGGGTCAAGTAAGAATGATTTTGAAGGCATAAATGCGAATGTGACGGGATATACATTATGAGGTTTTTCAGGTATATTGAAGCTGGTTGGGCATTCAGCACGGTTCTGGGGATTTTCCTTTTCCTCTGCGAACTGGCCATTTTATGCTGGGTCAAGTTTTATGACTATTCTTTGTTGGCTGCCTCTTCTGCGACAATAATCATGGTGCCGGTGTTGATTCTCTTCATTGGATTTGCCATCCATTTTTACCATAAACTCGTGGTTCACAAATACGAGTTGACTGAAAACGGATTAAGAGAACTCGAACAGCTCAAGAATCAATTGGACTCTTCTGCTTCTCCATCTAAGTCCCTGCAGATTGTCTGATGACAAAAAATCCTTTTATATTCGACAAATAGTTCAAATTTCAAGCAAACCTATTACGAATATTTGGCGAATATAAAAGGATTTCCAAATGCTCACCAAATACGAAAAACTCTAACCAATATGCGAGTTTCCGCACATCATAATGCGTAATATAGTTCCTATGATATGTATTAGAGGGGCCAAATGAGAATTTGAAACGGATTTTCGGACTGCGCGTGAAGTTAGGAGAACTTTTATTTTACTTGTATAACTTCAGCTTTATGCTTAGTACTATGCATTTATCTGAAGTTATATTATAAATATATATATTTTATTATTTTATATAAATATTAAAAACTCAAATGGGACTAATCGGTTAGACATATATGAAATTGATTTCATTTAAAAGTCCTCCAAACTTCACGTAGTTTATTTTTCCAAAATTTCAATGATTTTTAATTCAAAATGGGGCAAGTTGGTGCAGAATTTTAAAATTTGATAAATCATGCATACAACTCTATTTTATGTAATTAAATTTGGTTCTTCGATATGCTCCGAAATCTAATTTAAATTAATTTACATATAGTTTAGATGGGAGTAAACCTCCAGCTCTTCCCCCTATTACGCACTGTGCACATTAAAGATGAAAAAATATTTGATCAATGATTTTCAACTTCTGCATCTTTGTTTTATTGACCATTAAAAAATCAAACTCGGGTTTATAAGCATAGAATGTATGTATGTAAAGTAGTATGAAATTGCTAGTTAATCGAATTTACTTGATCCGGCATTTCAGTCGTATATTTATTTTAGACTCATGTTTGTTCATATGAAACATTCTATTCATTAAAAAGGCCTATGGACTTTGACCATTCAATTCATTAAAACGACTCATGCTAAAAAGGCTAAATATCTGATATAGGTATTTGTGTAAATCTCACCTTATAAACTTATGAATGACTATCTTGATACATTTGAATGAATGTACATATACGTATATAGGTAAGTATTTATATATTATAGAGTTGACTGGATGATCCAGAGACCTTCCAATTAAATATATTATGATAATTAATTATAAAATTTGACTTTGAATAACGAGGTCCGAAAGTTGAACCATGTTGAAGTTCAAGAGGACGAGCGACTAACGAAATTGTTCAAGAATTGGAAATCTCAGATGCGTCGGGCCGACTCCTGGCTCCTGGACGAGGGCGATCGGAAGGAGGGACAGTCCACTATACTGGGTTGTAACTTGAAAATATTGTGAATAGTAGGTTGTAGTTTGAAAGTGAGTACAACCTCATGATTACTAGATTAAATGGGTAGTTGGGTACTAGCTTGAAGTTTATATAGGAAGTCTAATGCATTTGTGCGTACGGTGTGTCGTTGGATGCTAGCTTGTATGTGTATATGGGTGCTTGCTTAATGTGTACTGAATACTAGCTTGAAGTTGCCAGTAAGCCAGTGTTAGCGAGTAATCGACTTCACAGTTTCGTCTTCCAATCGTTAATCAATAGTCTCAATCTCTCAATAAATGTTGATGATTATTTCAAAATGTGATTTTGAGCTCAAGCAGATCGAAGGTAACCGAATCCGTCGGTCGCGATGAAAAGATTTGTCAAATCCAGGGTGTCGGCTTCCTCCCCCATCAAGGCAGTGAGTTAGTCGTAGAGGTCCGGAAGAAGTAGAGATTCCATTTGAAGGAAGTGCACAGCCGGGCATGGTTGATGAACAATTATATAAAATGCGCGGCTCGAGCGGGAGAGTCGAATTCGATCTTCTAGGCAAGTCTTAACACTTTGTTTACCATCATCCAAAATAATACGGGGATTTCCAATCGCATGTAAGATTCTACATGTATAACCTAATAGAGAGCGCCAAACTATGCATACCAACATTCATACAAATGATATATTCGCTCACCCATTACCACTGATATTTTTATGAATTGAAAACAAGACATGTAAAGGTAACGTTTTAGTTTCAGTAATTCACTTATTTATAAATACTAATACATAATACTTAAATACGAAATATTAAAGTAATCAATATAAATTAAGTGTCATTGTTAAGATGAAGGCTACAATCATTGCATTTCGCAATTCGGTGCAAGTCGCAAATGAATTTCTGACATGTTAAGCATTTAACTCTCGTTTCTCTTCTATCTTTCCATGATCCAGGGCAGGTTTGACATTTCCACGTTTGACAGGCTCATTAAGTGGAATGGAAGGAAAAAGCTTCAGGAATAAGGATTGCCTTTTCAGTACCTTTACATAAATCTTGATGGAATTCTTTATTTTGGGATCAATGACATCTTGAGTTCGTCTGATAATTTGCCCTTCAATAAGGCCAAGTCTAAGTAATTGCAAAAAACATTGCCTTCTAGAAGGATTTTTTTTCGCCCAGATGACAAAGGCATTAAAGGCAGCAACAGGGTCGGGTGCAAGAATAATCAGCAAGCATTTGATCAGTTGAATCCACGCCCCCTTTGGTACTGTTGTAGTTTAAAATAATTTCCGGCTTCTTTTATCCATCTGGCTGAACTTTCTCATCAAGATGTGAAGAAATGGCAATTATATTTTTCTTCTTTCTTTGAGGATAGTAAGAGATCAATGTCGTGGAGTTTTCATTGAAGTAAAATTCTGAAGATAAAGGCGAGTTTCGCGCGATGTTAGGGCTGCAATTGGAATTTCTTTTCTTGATTTCCTCATTGTTCCTACATAGCTCAATCCCTTTTCCATCAATGCTTTACAAAGTTTCAAGCTGGAAAAAAATTATCTCCCGTGATGCGGCGCCCACTTGAAAAATAAGGTTCAGCCATGTCCATTACAACGCGAAGTCCTTGTCCTCTTTCTGGCGTATTGTTCAATTTTCAAGTGTAAATTTGTATATTCAAAATATACCTTGTTTAGCACAAACAATGGACCATATTTTGATTCCGTACTTTCCTGGTTAGATTTTATAAAGATCCGAAACGGAAATCTTCCTCTGAATATCTCGAGCATTTCATCCACCGTTAAAAACATGAATGGAGAAAAAAAGGTTTTTAGTCCTGAAAAAAACATTGTATAAATTTCAAAAATTGGTGCTAATTTTTCTTCGGCTGTTTGCATTTGAAGCGGTTGTCCCATTTGTTGTCTAATTTCATTTTGGCGCTTTTTTCTTCATTAGTCTCGTGTCTTTTCATCCTATCATTAAAACGGAGAATTTTCATTATTAGATCAAATCTATTTCGACTCATTGTAGCAGAAAAATTCTATTTTTTGAAATAGTATCACGAGGTGGTGGAATAACTGATTCATCGTCCATCAAAAAATCCACATTTTTTAACATATTTTCCATGTTTTTCTTAAAGTTACCCTAAAATCTTACATATTATACAATTTTTCACATATACATATTTATATACATATTTTCCTTATATTTTCTTAAATATACGCTAAAATTTTTAAAAAATTCCTATGATTTTCTTGAAAAAGAGTTAATTATTAATGATACAACTTGAAAAATTAAACATTCAAAATATTCTTGAAGGAAAATTTTATTAATTATTAAACAATTTTTTTAAAGCTTAGGACAATAATCTATTTATAAAAACCTTCAAATTTTTAGTCCTTATATAGATGAATAAATAAACTATATTCAATATACATATTTTAAGAACTATTGTTAAACATATTCTCTGTTTATTTAATTTTATTTCATTAATGGTATATAATATATTTAAAGTTATATAGATTAGCAATATTAATACAAAATTGAATGCGAAGGACAACCTTTTTCCTTTTACAAAGAGGTGGTTACAATAGCTATCTATTTAAATTGTAAGTAAAATGTATATTATCATTTATAAATATTGGAAAACAACTAACTATTTAAATTATATTAAAGATTAATTTGCTAATTAGACTTGTTGAATTATTTTACATGTGAAAGATTTTTTTATATTGTGTGGCTTTTCTAAATGCATTAATACAAAATTCAATAATTTGAATGTGTTTAGAATGAGTATGAGTGAATTTAAGAGGTTGGACGGGTTTCAAATTGTGCGGCTTTTCTTCGTTGATTGTTGTGAATATCCCATCTTAGTTTTCCATTCGTCCTGTTGTTGTTTTGTTAGGTCTGATCGTAACGTGAAAGATGGGTTTTCCGGTGATTTTTCATAGTGATGTAATTTTTAATGATTTCGGATTGGAATTCAGCAATGAGATATCTGATTCGGATAGGTCTTGTATGTTTTGAGTTTGTAGGGATTTTATATATTCAAGGGAGAAGATTATTTTACAATTAAATTTTTTTGTAAGATCCATTATATTTACAAAATTCAAATCATAAATTTAAAATATTATGATTTAAATATTTATGATTTAAAGAGTAACAATTTGTGCAATTTATCATATTTTATAATCTTTATTATAAATTCAATAATGTAATGGTAATTTTCCGAAATGTCAGAATTTATTTAATATTATTAATATAATGAAATATAAATAATTGCATTTGTACTCCTAATTCTAATTATTTGATTAAGTTAGAAAAACTCAAAATTTTAAATAATTTAGCATCTGCGACGTTGATTTGATAAGAAATTGGGGTGAAAATATCTCAAGATATATCTCAAGACTATCTTCAGATTTTTGTTCAACTTAATGCATCTCTTGTCTTAAATAAATACGAAGTCAGTTTTTATGGAAATCTTTGAAAATCAAACCGATAGACTTTACATTAACAGATATTATAAAATTAGGTTTTTGAGATGCAAAGCGAGAATTTTTATTTTTCCCATTTCTAACAATTTAAGGGTATCGATTACAAAATAAATCATTTGGTTTTTAGAAAAGTTCGGGTTCATCGACTAAATCCGACCTTCACGATTTTAGCTTTTTCGTCCCGAACCAAAGAAAACAAAATTCTATTAATCAATGAACATTTCATAAATTTCAAGTTCTCACACTTGTTCAGACTTTTATGGTCACAAGTTTGTTTATTTCTAATCATTTTTCCATCAACATGTTTTGCATTAAATGCTTGGAAAATGGAACAGTTAAATTAAAAGATTAAATTTATTTATCAAATCAATATGATAAATATGCCTTATTATATTGGTTATAAAGTTGTAAATTCTTGCAACTATCAAACTAACAATTCCGTTCATACCTGCCTAAGGGAAATAACTAAAAAATTTAATTTTTCGGTAAATTATAATAATTAGGATATACAACATTGTATGGACACCTTAGAAATATCGGTTTTTATTCAAATTCTCGCGAATGAATTTCATTTATATTTTTGATATCTCTTATTCGAGAGATATTCGAGAGTTGTCAAATGGGGATTTAGGGAAATCTCTGATGGTGAGAGTCTGGGGGAAGACTGGGAGCTGTTGGGAGGCTGAGCGAGCTGGCAACCATCTTCGTGCCAATTTACATGAGCTAGCCAGACGAAGAAACCCGAGGACTTTGCTGTGTTTTCCATTGGACTCACCATTGAGTTTCCAATCTGGTTGTCAGACCCCCAGACCTACTTCCCAACTTTCTTTCTCTTCCTCTACCAAACACCACAGCACAGATGAATCTCGGACGAATCTCACTCGCAATTCGCCCTTCCTTCACAACACGGCCGTTGGCCAAGTGAACTTCCGGGTCCAGTTGAGAGACAATTCATCTCTCATCAACTCAAACTCTCTCTAAGCCAAATACTCAGTCATTAAAGGTGAGTTGGAATGAAGAGAGATCTTCTTCAACTTTCATTTCCTCTTCCTCCCTTATTTGAAAATTCAAGGGTGTCAAAAATAATCATAGTAGTCGTTTAACTTTTTTAAAGAATTTGTGATAATTGAATTTCGTAGGCGGGTAATTCTCCTTTCTAACCCAATGCTTTGGAGAATGAGTGGAAAGGGGAATGACATTTGAAGGACTTGATTTCCCTTCGAGTCGTGTGAATATAGCCTAAGATGGCCGAGGGCAATGAAAAGGAAAACGACGAGGCCCCACCGACCTTGGAAGTGGCGGGGGAGAAAAGCGCTCTGGTTTCCTCAGAAGAAAGTCTTCCGTGCTCGGCCGAGGAGCTCAAGACCTCCGACCTTCTCCTTTCACCCACCAAAGAAGGCGGAGAGAGAAAACACTCAAGTCTTCCCCACGGAGTCAAACTCTGCTCGGAGGCCTCCATTCCCAAAATGGGAACAAATGAAGAAGAGGCTGCTCAAGACGAGAAATTCGTCCAACTCTCTCAAGAACTTCGTTCGGCTCAGACTGCCTTGAAGGCCAAAGACGAAGAGGTCGAGAAGTTGAAAGGAATTAGACAACAAGTGGAGGAGGAATTGGACGATCTCACATCTTCTCTGTTTCAGGTATTAAGATGAATTGAATTTTATTATTTTAATTAATTAAAATTAATTTTATCATTTGAATTAATTTGTAATTTTCATTAAAGAATTGAAAATCTAGAAAGACATTTGAGGGGATTTGATTATTGTACGTAGGAAGCTCATAAGATGGTGAAAGAAGCCAAGATGAAGGAAGCCTCTTCGGAGAAGAGTCTCAAGGAAACGCGAATGCAATTGGAGGGTCTCCAGGCCGAAGTGGCGGCGTTGAAGGCCCTCCTCATCACCTCAACTCCTTCGCGGCCAAATCTTGGGACGACGAATGGGATCTCGCTGTT
Organism: Neelides sp. FZ-2019; assembly: GCA_009869795.1. Lineage (NCBI taxonomy): Eukaryota > Metazoa > Arthropoda > Collembola > Neelipleona > Neelidae > Neelides > Neelides sp. FZ-2019. Next base: position 53,025 of record VJMY01000162.1, read on the forward strand.
CAAGAAGCATCACAAAAGAACCCCGTCACACAATCATCTTCTTTATGGAAGATCTGAAGCGGACCTTGACGTCAAAGAGTAAATGATCATCAATTATCCAAATTCTCCTGCCTTCATTGGTTCAACTTTCATTTAAGGTTTCATAAAGAAGTTGGATCTTAAAATGAATTTTTTCTTTCACAGGCAGAACAATCACGAGTCGAATGAAATCGTCTTGGATCGGGACAAATGCGAGATGGATCCTTTATTCCATTCTCATTTTGCCTCATGGAGAGAAGAACCGAGTTTGAACAAGGACTCGAGTTTATTTCTTAAGAAAATCTACACCGAGGATATTATTCCATGTCTTTCCTTCCAAAATGAAACTCTCGTCCGACGGCTGGAAAAGGCCATTGAAGAGAACTCCATTTGGCTCGAACCGCTTCCTGAGAAATTTAACACGAATGTTCCTAAGTGAGTCGTTTGAAAAATCAAATCCAACTCCTTCAATTATAAAAAGATCAAGTTATTAACTATTTTTTAAATTCTGTAGAGAATGTGCATTGCTTCAAAGTTCTCGAGTCTGCCACTACAGAATGAGTTTTGCCTATGATTCTGATGAGTGGTTTGACATTTCTCAACTGTGCCGAGATAGAGTAAGTCAACTAATTGAAAATTACCAATTAATTTACAATTGTTTTATTAATGCCCACATTTTCCATTCTCCCAATATTCAACTTGGGTAGAAGTAGAATATAAGTTTTTTTTTATTTCCAGATTGCAGCTGTATGTGAATTCTTAAATTATCTGCGATATATAAAAAACGGACTTGTGAAAGCGTCCATTGATGATTCTTATTGGGAAATCATTCGTTTGAGACATCAAATGGGCTACGCCAAGCTGGGAATCTCTCTCGTATGAAACCAATCACAATTTCCTCCCATTGGGATCCCGACTCTTAAAAATGAAAAAATTTTGAACCAATATGTGAAAGAGTAACTAGTCCAAGTGTCAAATCAAGAGATGAAGAAAAAGTTGCTAAAAATTATAAATGTCTGTTTTCTTTGTTGTGTTATAATGTTTCCGTAAATAGTTCCGTAGTTAAAGATGCCCCAAATCAATTATATTTACATTGTAATAATCGTTTTAAATTCATAAGTTGCGAATTAAAAGTAAAATTAGTGATGAATACGTTCGTACAGAATTCCTCATATTTTACATGCCTAGAAAGGTCGAATAAATAAATAAGTTTCGAGTCGGGTTTTTACAATGCACTGCTTTTGACACCTCATTCCTAATTAACTAATTAGACTAATTACTAATTGCCATTGTTCCTGGTATGCTGTGGATGGTGGGCATTTGGGAAGACGTTCGTTTAGAAGGTGAGCGAGCGAGGAGGGAAAAGGATGTTGGGGTGTTTGTCCGCCAGATGTCTCTGGCGAGAGGGGAGTATCTGTCCGCGAGGAGTCGACGGCAGGGGCTGTGGGCTTTTTCGTAAGACTGGCAACTGCCTGGCTGCTGCCTCAGAGGACCATCTTGGTTGCTGGCGTTCGGCAGTGTAAATGACCTGTGCTCTGCCGAAGGTTTCTCACACGTAGTCGGGCAGGTTGAGTGGCTCCCCAGTGCTGCGCGGTCCGACGTCCCCGACTCCGACCACCTCCTCTCGCCGCCGAGCGATGTGACGGAGAGGCAGAGACGACTCTGAAAGACCCGCACAGTCCATGATTCCCTCCTTGGTTCGGCGGCAACCGCCGCGCTTAAGCTTCTGAGCCCCTTTCTCCCGCAGCGATGGGAGCCGCCAAAGACCCCGAGTACGAGAAGGCCAGGTCGGGATTCCTAAGAGACCTTCGCCAGTTCCACGAGGGGAGAAGGTAAGACAATTACCCCACTTCCGGTCAAACTCCCCAAACTCTTCGACCTCCCTCCAATTTTTACCGCGCTAATTTACACTTACATCCGCAAGAACTTTAATCCACTTCTTTGTCATCTCCCACTCACCGGGGAGAGAGCAAGCAGTGGGAAAAGCTCACCGCACTCCCCGTGAATCCAAAATATCACATTTCCACCCAACGTGGCTTAATTTCATAATTTTCTCGTTTTATTAAATTTGATTGTGCAACGATTTTAATTCTCATCCATTCATTGCTGTTTCATTGTGAAGAATTGAGCGCATTCTGCTTCCCATTATAATATCATTTAATTTCATGCGAATTACAAACCTTTAGAACATTTCTCTCTTTCAACTTTTTTGTTTAAACGATTATTCATCTTATTGACATTAATAAATTATTCAAGTAGTCATTCAATAAAGTATGTAAGTCCCGAAAATAAATTATTAAATCGGATTGAAACCTTCCTCATCTAACCATAAACCCCTGACTACTTTAACTCCATCCCTTTCATCCAGAATATCTCTCAATTCTCTTTAATTAACGTCATGTTGAATTTGTGAAGTTAATTAGGGCTTTAGAATTAAACTCAGCTTTTCAAGTCTGTAGTGCATGAATCCAGTGAAGATAGTTTTTAGCTCAGGTTCCTCACTCGTCGCCAGGAAACTTTTTGCTCCCTCGAAAAAATCTCTTAATGAGTGTATGGTTTAATATGTTTTTATGTTTTTTTTAATAGTCTTACTAATAAGCGGATTCCAAAAATCAATGGGAAAGAAGTGGATTTGTATCTTCTCTACCAAATCGTCACATCTCACGGAGGATGGGAAAAGGTGAGGGCTGACTGACTCCTATTTGAACTGTTGAAATGAATTCAAATTCCCCGCACTTTGGTCCCCAATTGATCTATCCCTCGTGGTATTTGTTTTGGTCATTGAGTTGGGTGTCTTGTTTGATCTCCAGATCAATGTGAGGAACGAGTGGGACGATTTACTCGAGCATTTCCATTTGCCTCGAGCCACGAACGGCGGGCTCGCAATTAAGCAGATCTACCTAAGGTAAGCGCATCTCTTTCCCGCTCTCTCCATTCTTCTCGGCTTGGTGGACTTGGTGGGGAAGTGGAAGGAGGGGAACCAAACACGTTGTAGCTCCTCACTTCCAGAGACTTCCACCCTATGGCTCACCGGAGTTCAACTCGGTTAGAGGGGGACTTAAAGGGCCCAGGAGGCTCTATTCTAGTTCCATCCATTTCTCCCACCTTTACCTCACCGAGCTCAAACTCGCGAAGGAGGGATCTCATAGTGGGGAATCTCACTGGGTCAGAGGGAATCTCCAAGACAGAGGGGGAAAAAGAAGGGAATGTCTCCGCTGAGAGTCCAGAATGGGAATGTAGGTCAGGTTCCTGAGGAGCGGGTGGTGGACGGCCGGGTTTCGGGAGAGGAACAGGCGCGAAAATCCTCCGTCCGTTCCGTGGAGTGAAGGAGTGGAAAGGCGAGGTGATGTGCCAATTGTGCCATGCAAACCAGCCCTTTCCTTCCTTACTACACTTTCCCGCTCGAATCTCCTTTCCTTGCTCGGGACCTGACCAAGGCCTGGTCACAACTGGGTTATTCCCATTCAATGTCGCCCTTTTGAGATATGATCATGAGCTTACTCGATGATGGTGAATTATTAAGAGTCGGCTGACAAATATTCCTTGCCTTGAGACTCCACCCAAAGAGGTGAATTCTTGGAGTTTTTTTTGTGGGGGAAATTGGGACTTTTTGGATGGAGGGCGAAAAGTGTTGAACCCGGTATATTAAAAGGACAAGACGAGAATGAAAGGCCATGGAATGGATGACAATGGGTAGATTTGACAATTTGCTTCTTCTCCCCACTAGGCATTTGGAATTGTACGAGAAGATCCACTTCCTCGGCGAAGACATCGAGACGAAGGAGGAGGAAGAGAATGAGTATGATGATTTCCGCCATCGTCGTCGCTACACGGCATCAACCAAAGTTTGTCAACCTCAACCGCCCCCGGCCCCCGTCCCGCAGATGATCGGTCCCCTCCCTGGTAAATATCCGTTTTATAACTGACAATGTCTCAATTAATTTGATGGGAATAAATGAACAAAAGCCAATGGGAGATGTGATGAACGAAGGGACTCATGGGATTATATTTTCAGATCACACCCGTGCTCAGTTGGGTCTCTCAACGAAGCTTTTAAGTCACGTGGACTACGACCGCCTCCTGTTGTCCCTCCAAAGTCCTTTGCCGAATGACCAAGACATGGCCATCAGCGTCTGCATGCTTCTCTCGAACGAGACCAAGCACGTGCTCAAGATTCACAAGGCCCCGCAAATCCTCGACCTTCTCGTGGCCCATGCCGGGGTTTTCAACCATTGTGAGTCGAGAAAAAGATAAAAGAAAGCCTTGGGACTCCAAAGGAGTTATATTGGTCGAGGATTCAATGTTTGGTGTGTTGCAGGTGGACTGAGGAAGTTGATCAGCGATTCCTACAGCGAGGCCCGCGGGTTGGACCATGGGACGTTTTGGGAAGAGAACTTGGGCACGGAGGCCCGGGACCTCCTCTGCGAGTGCTTCGTCAAGCGGGTGGACCTTGAGTTTGAAACGGAGGACTTGGACAGCTCTGACTTGGAGCTCAACGAGGCCGACATGACGGAGGAGGAGCGGCAAGTCCTGGCAGTCAAGCGGATCATCCGCTCGATCGAGCCAACAGTATTAGACGACGAGGAAGGCTTTTGCTGCACGGCCTGTCCATGCGGCGGCCTCGTGTCTCAACTCGGCTCAGCCCCCAAGCCCAAGAGAGAAAAGGACTCGCTCTCCCGCTCTTTTGACACCGAGGACAAGGTCGGGCAGCGCGTTTTTCAAATCGCCTCCATTCTACGAAATCTCAGTTTTGAAAAGGACAATGCCGCGTTGATGGCGAGAAATACGACTTTCATCAGGTAGGAAATCCTGGGATTTTGACAAGGTTGCGGGCATGAGGAGCCTTTGAGACCATTTGGGATACTATTGCTTTGCAAGTGGAGTTTTGAGTGTCGTTTTGAGCGTTTTGTTTTTCTTTTAGATTCCTCATCATCACGGCGAATTGTTCGTGGTGCAATTTGTCGCAGATGGCCTTGGACACGCTTGGGAACGTGGCCGAGTTTATCAAGTTGGAAGATCCGATCCGCGACAGTTTGGGCTCAATGATCTTTTCATTGGTCACGTCGAACCTTTTCTCTTTGGATCGCTACGGCATCATTCGTTCTTTGGAGACGCTGAGCGAACTTCTGAAGAATGACGCCAACGAGGAGATCCTCATTCGTCTCATGGAGCGGAAGATGTTTGGGCGGATGTGCGAGCTCCTGACGATCAGTGACATCATGCTCTTGATTTATACGCTCGAATGCATTCTGGCCTTGACCGGCCTGGGCGAGGAAGTTTGCAACGAGTTGGTGCGTGTTCAGGGCTCCGTCGCCATCCTGGTCTCCCTAGTCACTGTTGAAGTAAGGATAATCAAATACATGGGATCATTGGATTGTGATGAGATTAATTCATTTTGTTCTTCTCCAGGCCCAGAGCTACGGCCCCAAAGGTTGCATTCTAATGCGAGTCGTGGAAAAAGTCACAGGGAATTGTCAGCCGTTCGGTAGCACGCAGCAGGGCGGAGCCCTCCGACCTCCCCCGGTCCCCCAACCCCAACCCCTCCTTGTGCATCCGCCGATTCAAGTCCAGGGCTTGAACTCCAAGGTCGTCATGAGCCCGATGGTGAGTCTACACTCGGTCCAGCAGGCCAACCAGCGCGGGACGCCCTCGCCGCCGCTCAACCAAAACAACACGTTGAGCATGATCCTGAACAGCAGCTCCTTGGCGGGGAGTGGGATTCAAACCCTGGCGGGGAGCGGGATTCAAACCCTGGCGGGGAGCGGGATTCAAACCCTGGCCCCCATCCTCTCCCCGCCCGTCCTCCGCCCCGTCCCTCCCCCCAACAGTGTCATGGCTAACGGGCCGGTGACCCCCGCTCCGCCAAAGAGCGACGAGGCCTGGGCCGTGGCGTGGCTCAAGGGCGCCTTCGAGTCTTTCTCCGGCACGTCCATCGAACAAGGGGAGATGTACAGGATGTACTGTGGCGCCAGGAAAGCCCTCCCCCTCCCGCTCGACCAGTTCATCCATTGTGTGAAGTAAGTTTACCTGGCCACCTGGCCACCATTACAAGCGGTGGCCACCTGGCACGGGTCCTTTTCCTCCTTCGCTCACCTCTCTTTGGTTTCCAGGTGTGCTTTTGGCTCGTCGGTTGGGCCCGTGATGAAGCAGTTCGGCGGCGGGAGCTGTCTCTCGTTCATTGAAGGCATCAGGCCGAGGATCGGGGTTCGAGCCGCCACGCCTACGTCCACCGCCGCCCTCACGCCCATTCCTTCGAACGGAGCCAGCTCTCCTCCCGCGTCCCCGTCCATTCCTTTAGGTCGGTCAGTCGGGGACGAGCCTGAGCCTTTGACTAGCAAATTTATCTCGCCCGGGCTTCCGAGCCCTAAACCTGAGCACAAGGGTCTTGACAAGGAGGGCTATTGGAATTTAGAAGTTGCTGTGAGTGCTGAGCCACCGAGCGTGGCGCTCCCGCCCGCCGCGCCCATCATTCCATCCAGAGAGAACAAGACTTTGTCGCCGATCCTCAAAGCCACGCTCTCGCGCCCGGTCAAGTCCAAACATGCTTCAGGGGTAAGTTCCCACTTTGACATATTTAAAACTTAACCGCGAAGGTCCTTTGGAGGGAATAGTATTCCCGGAATACTGATGTGGAGACGTGGAGAGAGGATTTAATTTCTTCATGTGTTTAGCTTAAAGGGAGAAAGGCTAGGAAAGTAGCTGGAGAGAAAAATGAGTCAAAATGTTAAAAATGTTAGTCCATCTTCCTCAGCCATTCGGAGCTTGTTAGCTTCTAAGGTAAAGAGAACTGGGGGAACCTCATGTGTGGAAAGTGTGATGCATCTCGCGTTCCAACTCTCACTCTGTAGCTTTAACAATTGGATCATTTTCTAACTTTGAAACAAAATCTCAATTAACCTCCTTGACTTGTTCGTTCACTTCATGGTTTTCTCATCCTCCTGCACTGACATTGCATGGACTATTAGATTTTTAAACGACATTGGTCAATTAATATTCGTGAGTAATACTAAGGGAGGAATTGCACCCGAATCTTTTCCTTGAGTGAATTAACCCAAAACCCTTGTAGATTTGCTTTTAAAATGCTCAAATCCTCCGTTTGACTTTCCAGGTTGCCCAAAGGCAGCAAAAGAAACTACAAGAGAGCGAGTCGCCGAAGAAAGAGGGAGAAAACGCCATTGGGAAGGCGGAAATGAATGGCATTGAAGACGGGGATGGGACCTCCGGGTCTTCCTCCATGAACAGCACGGAGAGCTACGACTCGCCTAACACGCCGCTCCCAACCTCTTTCCAAGGAATCTTATGCAATGGCTTGAACGCGGTAATGAAATAAAAGGCTTTCATAGTGTTTCTAGTCTGTGTTGTTCCTATGTGATGTGTGTGAGTTTTGGAAATGAGAGATTGTGTTTTCCAGGGCGAGGAGTGCAAGGAGGAAGAGGAAGATGGGAAGAAGAGCAATCAGAAGCTCAAGGGCATGTTGATCGACTTGTTGGAGCGTAAGGTGGGGCCGCGGGAGCCGCCGGTGAACGGGCTCATGGGGAACCGGGAAATCCGGATCAGCGACAAAGGACTCGAGCTTGTGGAGAAGGAGGAGAACAGCAACAGCAGCAGCGTCATGCTCTCCAACTGCATGTCGTCCGACCAAGACTCCCCGCCGCAGTCCATGACCTTCTACTCCTCCTCCCCCTCCACGAAGATGCTGAAGACGATGGGAGGGAGTGCGGGCCCTTCTGACCCCCAGGTGACCTTTCGCGAGGAGGAGGCAAATGGGCGGGAGCCCAAGCGGGAGACGGTTCTTATGAGCGGTGGCGGGTCTGGGGACTCTGGTGAAGGGGAGAGCTTGACTCAAAACAAACTATCCTTTCCGCACCTTTCCGATGACTTGCTTGAGAAGTTCAACGCCATTAGTGACTTAATTGTCGTTCCACCTGAACAGCTCGGGATCAAGCGGGCCCGATCCAACTCGGCCAGCGATGCTGAGCCGGCTGTGAAGAGGCCGAGCCTGAACGGCGACGGTTTCAACACCAACCCGCCGTCGCCCACGAACTCCCTGGCCCCCGCGCCGCCGGTCTCCCCGGAGAAGCCCTTGGCCCCGCTCCGGATCATGAACCAGCAGAATGCCACGGGGTTGACCTTTTCCCGCCAGTTGGTCTTGCCCAGCGGGCAGCAGTTTCTCCTCTCGACCTCCCACGGCGGGTCGCAGGGCCAGCCGCTCCAAGGTCAAGTCATCATCTCCAAGGCGGCGAACAGCGGGAACGACCAAATGGCCAAAGCCATCATCATCCTTCAGCAACCCCAGAGCTCCACGGCCATCACCACGCCCACGACCAACTCCACGGTGACTTCCAATGGCAGCTCGGCGGCTCAGTTGGCTCACCAGGCTGCCATGGAGGCTCTGGACAATGAGATCCCTTACCTGTGCGAATGGACTGGTTGTGGTCAACGGTTTTTGAAACACCAACAGGTAAATCCAGGTGCTGGTCCTAACCCAGCTACATACTCCTCTAGTCCATGCGGAGCTCATCACTTCTTCTCCCTCCAGGTCTTTATGCATGCCGTGAGTGTGCATTGTCCTGAAGAGCTGGTGGAGGCTGTGCGGTGCGAGTGGGGACTCAACGGCTGCGATCCCTTGATGAGGAAAAGATACTCGCTCATGACCCACATTCAAGATCGCCATTGTACCAAACAGGCCTTGGACCTCGCACTATACAGGAGGAAAAACAAAATCGGTAAATTCCCCAAACATCCTTTCTTTTCACTATTCACCCAATTGAGCATTTTGTCATTGGATTCTGAGATCATCTCAGATCTCAGCCTGAGAGTGATGAGTGGATTATGAAGGAATTGATTTTTTCCAGATCCGCCTCCTGTTGCACATCCTCCGATACATCATCCAGGCTACGCGCCAAATGCAGCTTTTCATGCAATCAAAAGACATGCCCTCCAGTTTATGAACCCGAAAGAGCTAAATGATGACAATGAAGGACCGGTGACGAAGAGTATTCGACTCACGTCTGCCCTTATCCTTAGGAACCTCATTAATTATTCTCCAATCGGAAGAAGGTGAGTTGGGTGTTTTGGGTCTTCTCAACTATTGGATTCATTGGTTTTGTTTTTCAATTTAGAATGATCCGAGCCTATGAATCTCACCTTTCTTCAATTGCCATGAGCAATGTGGAAAGTTCGCGGACGATATCACAACTATTGTATGAAATTAACGATTTATCGAGTAAGTTTAAACTCCAATTTCCCAAAAATGTATTTGTATGGACATTGGGTGACTAATTCTCATATATTTTCAGGATCAAAAGATATAAAAGAAGACGAGGCACTAGAAATAGAAGATTCTTTTAATTAAATCTTTTAACCTTACACCTACTTTTTTACTGCTGAATGTGGAAACTGAAACAGTACTACATACTTTAAGATATAAACTCTAAGTATTATTAAAATATTACTTAGGAATCTTTTTTTGTATAAACATGTTGATTGAGTGTGAAATAAAAAAATACTATTTATCTCAACTATTCAAACTTCGACTCAAATGTAATTTTAAATAAAAATTTGTATATGTTTATGTTGACTAATTCAAATTTTTAGACTCATATTTATAATGCTTTTCCATATAGACTTTGGGATTTCATCTGCATAAACATGAAGCGGGGGAGAGGTGATTTTATCATTACAATACGGAATCCTTCATGAAGTCTAATGTGAATCCAAATTGGTTGATGAAATTAATGCTAAATGCTCAAATAAAAAGACTCAAGTGAATTTAAATACAAATTAAGCTTTAATGAATATTTTTAAGTCGATTTTATGAAAAAAAATGAAAATTAGCACTTTTTAAACGAGGTACAATTGACCAAAAATTAAAGATCTCTAAAGGTAGTTACGTTGATTCTTAAACCATTCGAATTTTAATTCGTTCCAATGGTCAACATGTAAATATATATATATTATAGTTGTATTAAAGGAAATGATTAGACAAGTAATAGCTTTGAATAATTCCCATTAAAGTAAAGTGAAAGATTACTGAAATCATATAAAATATACAATCTAAATTGAAATTAACCATTTGACGACCAATGATGATAAATTAGAGGGGAAATGATAAAAAATGACTGGTTCTTAAAACCCTTTCTCCCCACATACGCCGTGGTGCAAATCTAAAGGTAAATTTAACATGGAGATTCCTATGTTAAATGTCACTTCAGATTCGCACCACGGTGTACATAGAACTTCTTAATTCGGAAAAAATGTAATATATACCTAATTATAACCAATGTTATGCAGTATTTTTTAATTTCTCAACTAGAAATTTTCACAACAATTTGTTAGCTATAATTTTGTTAACATTTTAAAAATTTTAGGTACAGAGAAGTTCGAAGTACATTCCAATTTCATCTAAAATATATGTTAATTACTAACTGGGTTTACACAGAATTTTGCGATTTTAAGATCTCAGTGTTAGCTGCGACGCTTGGAGTTTTAAAACTACTAATCGTTTTCCGAGTCTCCATCACTCGAGTAGCAGGCCGCTCCTTGTTGACGAATATACTTTTGTGACGTGTTTTGGCTAAAAGAGAATCCATAAAGGTCAATGGCACTCAAAATAAAATATCCAATAATGTTAAAAGTATTAAAATTACCCCAAGTTCTTATAATGATTTAACCACTCGTCCACCATTTGGCCGACGAGGGTTGGCCTCTTTTGAATTCGTTGTCTAGCCACCATTAGACCCGATTCGGTATATCTAACTTCTAGCCACTGGTTTAAGATCGCTTCCTCCTTGCCGCTCTAGAAAGAGAAACCAGAGTTAAGCAAGTATTGGCCAACAAGAAAGAATTAAACACGAAGACGAGTGAACGGGCGAACCTCGGCTTGCGTCAAGAAGTGTATGGGAAGCAAGGAGCCCGAGATCGACTGAAGAGGTAGGTAAACGGCCCTGTTGTTCTCGTCCGACTCGATCGTCGTGGTTGATGGTGCTGGAACCGTGAGAGGGTCACAATCGGGTTCGAATGTCACAAGAGCTGAGAAGTGACCTCGTGTGTATCCGAGCACAATTGGCCACTTCCAACAAAACGACGGCTCCCAGAGGAACGGTAAGTAAACGCCTGGAATTATATTGAGTTTAATGATATTAAACGACCAGTTCTTCTTCTGTGTATTAATTAGTTCATAGCGTTTAAGGGCAATGGAAGCAAGTGGAAGGATTGTAAGAAAGAATGTCTGACCTTCGTAGCGAGCATATCCGAGGGTTTCTCCTCTGAAGCTCTTCACATATTTGACTCCGTAAACGATGATCGGACGGCGAAGGATGTGCGAGAGGGCGAAGATGTGAAGATGCTCAAGACTAGCTCCAGGTTTGCCTGCGATGGAGAGCAACTTGGCCCAGTCCGTCGCCACCTGGTTATCGCTCAGACTGAAATTGAGGACTCGAGCCATAAGAACTTCGTTCTCCTTCCACCGTTGGTAAAACCTGTAAACAACGAACAATCCTTCAAACCCTGCTTCTCACAATTTAACCCTCAATGCTAAATCTTAATGTTTTACTGGTTAATTATGAGTGATGTTAATAAAATGTTAAAGAGAGTCACAGTGCTGAGCAGTCATGAAGAGAATCCGATAGCGACATGCGAAGCCCATTGTCCCGATCGAAGATTCCCCAGGTGGCTTGGAAAACGGAGTCGAGAAGGCAATCCCCAGCCGAACGATTCCAGAGCGGGAAAAGTCGACTTGTCAGACCCTCGCTCACTTCCACAGACCAATTGATGATCTTCCCGGTCTCCAACTCTTTCTGAACATCTCGATCCAGGATCTCATTAAATAGAGTCTCTTGGATTTCCCCGGGTAAATCCTCAATGTCTAGGTAATAGGGAAAGCAAGATTAAAATTACATGTACTATTATACGCATAAAAACCTTTTGTGGGTTCCTTATGAACCCAATGGTTTTTTCATTTGCCATTTAATTAGTTTGATTGATTTGGAATCAAGGAGCTGTGCTTACCCGTTGGCAAAGTGTATGTGACATTTTCTGAAGCGAATTTGCAACGGAAGTTTCCCTTTCGTTGCCTCAAAGATCCAAGCGCATGACGGCGAATCTCATTGGCAATGTTGGGCGCTGCGTACGAAGGAACTCGCTTCACCCTCGTCGGCTCGCTGTCCACTTGAGAGAGAAGAGTGGCGAGCAAATTTTCCTGATGGAATCTGAAATCAAAAACATCATTTTCAAATACAATGTTGAGTAGCTATTGACTCGGTGAATTTCAATTCATATGGCATCAAATTGCTCTCTCCTTCTCCCATCAGATTTTAGATCACAAAGTATATGACAATTGAGTGGAAGTTGATATAATTATAATTGTTTGGAACAAAGGAAATTTTAATTAACAGATTCCTAGAATCTCATTCTTCCACTTTCCCCAATCATTTTATTGCTTTTGATCTTTATCTCTTTGTGACGATCTAAAAGTCATTTTGTAATCAATGTATATGTCAGGATCCGATCCAGAAAACGCTCAATGGGCGTTTTAAACAACCACAACTAGGTGAGAGCTAGTCAAAATTGCCAGACCCCGAAATCACATTTAAGTAATGAACAATTAAGTCGGATATTGTAAGGGCATGTTTAATAATGTTCAATTATCTTAGGTTAGGTTAGGTCAAAGGTCAAATGCATTTAGTACAATTAAGCTTTGACTGTACCTTACCAATATGCGATTTCGGCATTTGGAAATTTTGACTAGTGATCCCCTAGTTGTGGTCGTTTAAAACGCCAATTGAGCGTCCATAAAATAAATTATATTATACTGCATATCTAACTATAGGTATGTAATTATGAGAAGTAGCGAAAACAACTCGGCTTTTTCGAACACTGACATTTTCCAAAATTGTCAAAGAATCTTCTACCCAACTTCCCATTTCATTTCAAAAAGCTCATCAGAGCGAGAAAAACCCACAATGCTTTTCCTCAAATGAAAGAAAAATATTAAGTTGAGTAATAAGTTCAATTTGGGAAAAACTATTTATTATATGTACCTATGTAGGTATCTATACTACGTGGAATGTGAAAAGAATTGATTAGAAAATGACATTGAATCATTCTTGCATTAGACATACATACCATGAGAGCATATTTATATAATATAAGCCTTATGCAGCTCTCTGAAGCTCTGAACTACTAGTTTAGTTGTGAAAATATGGAGAATTCAAAGGGATTTCAGGAACCTTGAAGGCAAATCGATTGGGGCACCTCTTGGAATTTCTCCATACCTTAAAGCCAGATGAACGAGCGTGAATCCCACGTCAAAGGCAGAGGATCTGTCCAGGGCGAGAACTTCTGTTTGGGTCAGCTGTCTTGCTGGGTCGCCGCCTGCAGCGAGGTAATCTTCCACTGGCTCAATGTTACCGTCCACGACTCCACGACAGGCATCGAGCCAACGAACATCCGCTTCCCGACGATACAGTCGAACCCGAAAGTCCCTTTGCTGGTCTGGCGTTCGTTGAAAGCCGGATGCCTCTTCAATGGCCGAGCTCCCATTCATTAAGTTCTTTTCGTTCCCCTGGTTTCTGTTGTTGGGATTTCCCTCGGCCCGTGACGCCCGACACATCACGCACCTCCCAGACCTTGGCCAGTTGTCATAAGTGCAGATTTGACACGTCCACTTCCCAGAACCCCCGAGACTCTCCTCTACTTCTGACCCCTTGTCAAAGGGCAAGCGACGTTTGAACTGATGGGCTTCGTCCTCTAGCTCTGAGATCCTGAGGGGCTGGAGGTCATTCTCGAGGTCATAACCCGAACAGCAGTTTTCGCTCGTTGGAAACGAATAAGATCTGATGGACTTGAGCGGTTTGTCCGCCTCGCATTGGAGGCATTGGAGATGCAAGGTGGGATTGTGGAAGGTGCAAACGTCGCATTCCCATGAACCCTCGTCTTCTGAGAAGGACGAGTTCAGGTCCTCACCGGAGGTTTTTGGAAGAGTTGATGGGGAGTCAAAGAGCTCGCGTCGTCGAGCCTCTGCCCGCTTCCGGGACATATGTCGATTTGTGTTCTTTGAACGAGGTGCGACCTTGAAAGTCTCCTCTTGAGCCGCATTGGCCAGACTCTCTGACTCTCCATTGTGGTCTGCAATGGGCTCAACGACTCCGTCGTCAGTGTCGTAAATGATGGAACGAGCCTTCAACGGTCCAGAAGCCTCGTTTTCAATTGAATCGCCCAAATCCGACATTTCAGAGTCTCAGTTGAAATCGACGCTAAGTATCACAGGAACCTATGGAAAAATTGGAAATTTTAATATTTATTAAATTTAAATAAAGGGGGTTTTGAGTCAAGGCCATCCTCCACATTTGTTACATCTGAATTCATATATTTTAAAAAATGAAGGACTCAAACCATTCTTACCTTTGATATTATGAGGATGACTAAAATGCCCTCAAATAAAGGACAATAATTTTAAAACTACAAATAAGACAAAGTACGTAATTGAGAGTATGCAAATTACAATGACGAGAAATATTATTTTAATAATGCGAATATCGAGAGATCAAAGGACTAATCCTGTCCAGAATGAAAAACAAAGTTAACTAGTAAACTGATTAATTACGAAGGAGAAAAATCGGGGGATTGAATGTGTGGGGATTGTGGCCGAGCGACCCTGGTTTTAGGGGAAATGAGATTAAATTAGGTCGGACGGCGGGTTGAATTTCGGCCTCGGCCGTATTTGCCTAAGAAAGTAAAGTGGGAGATGAAAGCATAAGGGGAGAAGTGAGGGGGAACGGGGAAGCCCGAGGCGCAACTCGCACGTGAGGTGATCCAAAAAGGGGAGGAAGAACCTGCCAACTAACACACAAGTCCAATTAGGTAAATTCATTTGAACTCTACTTAAGGTCCATTACGAGATCACATGGTCCGCCAAGGCTCGCCAAGGGTCAAGTCATGGACAGCTTCCAATGGGGAGACAATGGACACGAGGGGTCAAACTCGGGCGAATCTCGGGATGTAAGGATGTAGGTCAATCGGGCTTCATTCAAGTCAGCCACGAGAATCAATTCCATATTAACAAATCTGGGTTTATTTTTAAATATATTTGGGATACTCCTGTTATCTAAAGGGAGATTTGAAGAAGACAAAGGTCAACCCTGAGGTTCATTTCCATTCGGAAACTTTCAAGGTTTCTCTTCTACCATCTCATACATATTTAGTCATATCGGTCCATTGAGAGCCGAGTCAGTCAAAGATTACCTAAGAGACAGGCAGGGCATTTCAGGCCATTATTGATTTGCTAATTGAGGAGCTTAACCAAAGGGAAATTATTCCAGATGGAGAATAATAATAATAAAATTGCGGGGCTCTTGACTAATCGGATCAACATTGATGAGCCGAGATTTGACCAAGGAACTTACTGGGGTCGAGCTCGACACTTTTTCGTTACAACCAATCCATTGAATCTCCTCTGCTCGTCGGATGAACTCGACAAATCCAAAGACATCGTCACACGCTACAAGTATGAACAATATAATATATTCTTATATACAAAGAATATGAATTAATATTTGAAACGGAGTGATCCTTCATGGAGGATTTGGGTTGTCCAGATCAGGAGAAGATATTCCTAATTTGACGGAAGATGAGCTTTGGAGAGCCAAGAGCATCTATGACTCCGCTTTTCATCCGGACACCGGGGAGAAAATGGTCCTCATCGGGAGAATGTCAGCCCAAGTTCCCATGAACATGACCATCACTGGCTGCATGCTCACTTTCTACAAGTAAACTCATTCACCAATTTTATTCAATGATTTAAAAGATGGTTCATTTAAACCATCGATTATCATCAATGGTTTATTACAATCAATGAATTGTGTTTTTTCAGGTCAACATCCGCTGTTGTGTTTTGGCAATGGTTCAATCAGTCATTCAATGCCGTAGTGAATTATACGAACAGGAGTGGAGATTCGCCAATTAGTGTTTCGTACGTTGCGATTTCATTTTGAAGATTTCATTATTTCTTCGATTCATTCCCTCAAAACCCATGCAATCACTTTTGATAAGAGAATTTTATCAAATATATTGACATATGCTATCACTAAATACGAATCACTAAATACTGAAGATACACATGTGGTTGGACGATTAAGCCAGTACAATTATGTATGTCATTATTTCAGGCAACTTGGAACTTCATATGTTTTAGCTACTGGTGGAGCACTTGTCACTGCTCTTGGACTTAATAGTCTTGTGAAGGTAAAATACATTTTCAATTTTTTAAATCCATATTTTTATTACGAGATATTAAATATTCTTAATAAATTGCTTAGCTTTAAATTCAAATTAATTACAAAAATATTTGTTTTATTATTACTTTAGAAAGCACCACCATTGGTTGGAAGATGGGTTCCGTTTGCAGCCGTGGCCGCTGCCAATTGCGTCAATATTCCCATGATGCGAATGAAGTAATCCAAATTGACCATCATTAATAAGTTTTACATTTAATAAGTTACTTGGAGGGAGAGTTGAGTTTTCGGGAGGTAATGGGGTTAATCACAGAGAGATTTCCGAGGGCATTCCGGTCGTTGATGAGAGTGGTAAGCGGATTGGCGAGTCAAAAGCCGCGGCCAGGACGGGCATTGCTGCTGTGGTCCTAAGCCGAATTCTCATGGCGTCGCCAGGAATGAGTAAATGACCATTTTGTTCCTTCCGCTTTCCAGGGAGTTGCAAGAGGGGATGCAGTTAATGGACGCTGACGGGCTTCGGGTCGGAGAATCCGAAACAGCTGCGAAAATTGGAATTGCCCAAGTTATTCTCTCTCGCATTGGCATGGCCGTTCCAAGCATGGGTACTTGTCCTCCCCTTATTCTTCTTAACACAACTCTTTCATTAACTCACGTCCATTTGATCAAGACTCATTTGGTTAGATTGGGTAAATTGGCAATTTAGCTAATTTGGACAAAAAGGATTTGGGCTTTTAAATGTAAATGTAAAGTAAATGTTTAATTAAATGTAATTTTAAAGGCAACTTTTTATGTCATGAGTATCAAATGTGCTTGAAGTCAATATAGTGTTTATTGCAAAAGTCGTTATGTAAAAAATCCTGGCATACTGGTATGTAAGTATATAAACGCTTTTTTCGGGTCATGAAAGCGGGGTGCTTAAGCATTGACCAATTCTCAGTCAAAAATGAATCTCGGTTGAAATTTTTCTTCTCTAAACCTCTTAATTCATTTATCGCTGTGGTGGAGGGGAAATGATAAATGGAGAATCAAAATGATTTTGTAGTTCTTCCGCCTGTTTTGATGGACCGACTTGAGCGCAAAGGCGTCTTGAAGCGTCTTCCATGGATTGGCGCTCCACTTCAAGTTCTTCTCTGTGGAATTTGTCTCACCTTCGCGACTCCCATGTGTTGTGCTCTCTTCCCGCAAAAATCTTCCATTCAAGTCTCGTCCCTCGAACCGGAATTACAAGTAAAAGACCATTTAAAAAATAATTGATCAAATAATTAGTCTTGGAATGTCAAAGTATTTATTTCATACTTGAAATACCAAGATTTGATTCAAATGAAGACTTTTCTAATTGTAGGAGCGAATCAAGAAGATGGTCAATCCACCAACAGTTCTTTATTACAACAAGGGTCTTTAAATTTCCACTGTTCCTTAATTGCATGAACTCCTTGGATTCCCTTGAAATGATCAGAGACGCCTATTTTTAAAATGTGAAAAACTGAATCTCCACTTTGAACTCAAATGTGAAAATGAATCTTTCCTTCAATTACCTACTATATCACTTGCCATGATTATTTTTTATCTAATAGTTTAGCTCAATTTCCTAAAAATAATTTTATTTTATGGTGCCATTCTTTGTCTCAATTGTTTGTCCATTGATTCAGTAATGATTAATGAGAGAAATCATTTTAAACCGTTCAAATGAAACGAATTCATTCTCTCAAAACTCCTATTTTGATTGAAAATCTCTATTACTGGATCTTATCTTTATTCAGTATCATTCAAATAGAAAAAATAGCTCTCTTCTACTACAAACACTTTTCACGAGTCTCTCTCGCACTTGCCAAAAACACTTTACCTGTATCAAGTGACAATAATCAATATTATATAAAACAATAATTAGATATATTATAATGCATATTGGGTTCCTCATAGGGTCTTTGAGGAGTGTGATGACTTAAACATATAAAAACGTAGGAATAGAATTTAGAAATGATATTAGCAAATTGCCCAATGGTCAATTGTAAATTAAATAACATGAGCATCTCAAAGCTCTCAAAATCTTCATGACCAATCTTCAAGATGAGGAATGAAAATTGTAGTCAAAAAACATGAGATGAACTCGAGGGTTCCAATGTTATTAGAGTAATAAACTTACAATCTTAATACATTACGTCATGTATGTGCTCTACAATTTTATGGTTAATTAAACTTTGTTTTAAGAATTTCAAATTGTTTTGGAAAAGGGAGTCTCCTTGAACCCCTTGCTGATCCAAAAGTGCTAGAGATTCACCCATGTACTTGTCAAATGCATTAAATATAAAAGTCAGTGGTGTCTTATTCAGCTAGTTAACATATTAAAGAATGTCCAAGAAGGTTTGTATTTGAGTAGATAGGTACTTAACTTACGTTAGCTCTCTTGAAATCCCTAATTTGTGATATGAATCATTATTGGGTCAAATTCCAACTTTACCTTTGACTTTCGTCACAACGAAATTCACAAATTGTTAATTTAGTTTTGCCTTAGGTTCGACAATGCATGGACTACTTTAAAGATTCGTTATATCTATTAGACAAGTGTACATACATACATTTGATTGTTAAAAATGCAAAGCCAACAAGATGTTGATCATTTACAAAATACTTTGTTGCTTGAATAAATACTTATTTTGATTTGAATGCTCGAATGGTGTGAACGACATTTTATTCTTAACACTGTTAAACTTGTGGTTGGATCATAATGTTTTAATTGAACAAGGAATAAATTAAAAAGGTCTTTGGATAAACTCACGCATAAATACTAAGTGTGTGGTTACATTGTGGAATATACTTAAAATACTTATGTATGTCTCTAAAGAAAGTATGTTAAGAACATTAATATAACATCATAAAAGTAGGAAGAATAAGTAAGCATACATATGAGTATTACAGACCATTTGGTTGAAGGAGACAATTGGCATTGTGCAAAATATACGAGGAGGGTTTGTTTGCGGGCTTAAAGAACTCCAAATGTCCTTCTTTCCAGACATTCAAAGATGAGCGATGAGAGCAAAGTGGATTAAATTAGTTTTAATGAAACGCCCTCATCTGGAGATCAATGAAGAAGGAATCGGTTCGTGTTCTCATTCTCGTTTCTTCTTCTCTCCCGCACATTCTAACTCACACGTTCACACCACGTTCATTTTGATGTAAAAACCTCGTTTGTGAACAATTTTGATTGAGTCGAATCTTGGAATTCGCAATGGGTAAGAAGGAGACAGAAGGCTTTGAACGAGTTTTTAACATCGTCGGCGGCCATGGGGTTTTTCAAATTACGCTCTTGGCCATTCTCTCGCTACAAGTAAACTTTTTTCCATTAAGTCAAATGTCCATCCTAATTGAACAATTGTCTTAAAACATTTTTTAAAGTTCTAATCCCATTGTCGAACCTTGTAGAGCATGTTTCTCGTTTTTCATCATATTGGCTCCATATTCTTGGCGGCTGTTCCTGACCATTGGTGCGACGTGGAGATTCCGGCAACGACCAATTGGTCCAAAGGCGAAATGCTGAACATCTCAATACCCATCCAAATGTACTAAAATGCTACTTATCCTAAACCAATTGCTAGTTAATTGTACATAATTGTAAATATGAAAAACATATAACAATATAGAATATAGTACATTTGTGTAAACTGACTGAATCCGAGTGTATTTTGGTTTATGTATGGAATCTTTAGGACGAACGGAGTGGCCAAACGATCGCCTTGTGAATATTACGATCTTGACTATGAGCACTTAGGGAAGTTGTACGATTCCTTTGACGATGCCTTCAAGTCCGTCAAATTGACCAGAAAAGAGACAAAGAGTTGTTCTCGCTGGGCATATGATGAGTCGATCTACACGGCCACGACCGTCACTCAAGTAAATACTCTTTTCCTCTTTCACGTCTTTGATCATCAAGAGAGATTTTGATTGGGATGATTTCCAGTTTAATTTGGTATGCGAAAGGAGTCATTTGGCCCCGGCTATTCAGTCTTCCTATATGGGTGGAGTTCTCATTGGATCTTTGGCCCTTGGATCTCTGTCAGACAAGTTGGCCCATCTCATTCAATTCAACATTATTAGCATCCTCTCATGGTGATGAAATCTTTAATGGTCAAATTTTGATCTTAGATTTCTCGGACGTCGTCGAGCTATTTTGGTTGCCGTGGGTCTGATCCTCTTTGGTGGATTTGCTGCCAGTTTTTCCACAACCTTTGGACTTTTCGTTTTTTCTCGGTTTCTCATAGCTGTTGGGGTGGCCGGGTGTTTTCAAAATTGCTATGTTTTAAGTAAATGGCCAATATAACAATATAAAGTGACGAGGATAGCAAATGACTAATTTGTCTCTTTAAAGTGTTGGAGCATGCGGATTCTTCTTACAGGGCTTTATTGGGGATAGTGAACCAGCTTCCTTTCGGTGAGAAGATTCATTATTTCTTCCAATGAACATCATTACATGTATTGTGTTGTAGTTTAGTATTACCTATTACGTAAAAATATTAAGTTGTATTATTTATATCTAATGCAGTATAAATGTATTTAAGTATGAGTATTTTAATAATAATTTATAAATTATTTAATTAGTATTATTAAATAATTAATATTTTAATTTACAATATAAGGAGATTTTTTATAAATTTTTAGCCGTTGGCTACATGATCATGCCCATTTACAGCTATGTCTTCCGAGACTGGAAGGATTTGCAATTAGCATTTTCTATTACGACTCTGACCCTTCTGAGTTACATTTGGTAATGATTTAATTAATGAACCATCATAGTACAAATGTTACATCCACATCCTCGTAATTCTCTCACTTGAAATTAATACATAAAACCAAATTGGGCCATTGCAATGAGTAATGTTGCTTAATTTGGTAATAATTGGATTCATTTGATACTCTTTGATCTTTGATATCAAGATAATAATTTAGCATTATTTGTCCTTTTGGAAATTATTTATGGATGTGATTAAGGATTTTGCCTGAATCCGCTCGATGGCTTGCAACAAAGGGGAGAAATGAAGAATCTATGGCCCGACTCCTCGTCATTGCCAAATGGAATAAGCAGAAAGTGGAGGACGAAGAGACCTTGAGGAAAATCATCAAAGAAGTGGAAAGCGTTAAAGAAACCTCGAGTGTGGAAGTGAAAGATCAGAATTTTCTTGAGACGTTTTGGGGGAATCTAAAGAAAGTGGCTCAGAATTATTTAGATTTGGTCAAAACGCCGGAATTGAGAAAAAGATCCCTCGTCATTTGGACGCTTTTCACGTACAAACAATGAAATAATGTCTCAAAATGAAATTAATTTTTTAGTCTTAATTAATAATTATTTACATACACAGATCTGTGGCATTTGTTTATTACGGCGTGGTCTTTGACTCTCCGAATTTGACCAATAACCCTTTCATTCTCGTTTTCCTCAGGTAAAAACCGAATTATGTTTTTCATGTTTTTGCTTGTTAAAATGAATATCAATTTATTCTTAATTATTCTTAAGTGGATTGATGGAAGTTCCAGCGTACACCGTCGTGGTTCCCTTCGTCTCGCGTTGGGGAAGACGCCCGACGTTGGTTACGACGTTCTTGGCCACCGGCTTGGGTTTCTTTGCTCTTTCCCTCACTCCTTTCGGTTGGAGAATGAAAAGTCCTAAATTATTAATTTAATATTCTTTATGTACTTTATTGGCCATGATTAACAAATGTTTCAGAGTATGAGCATTTGAGAATTTTTCTCTCCATGATTGGGAAGATGTTCATCTCTTCGGCCTTCGCCATTGTGTATTTGCTCGGGGCTGAGCTTTTCCCGACGAGCAGTCGGACGACCGGGCTCGGGTGTGCCGTTCTCATGGGGCGAATCGGCTCAATGTTGGCTCCCCACATAGCCCATGGGACGGTACACATCTTGGATGCATACGCTTAATTAATTCAATTACATATATAAAAATGCATACCTATTTAGATATATATATAATAATAAATGGTAATAATTTTTGAATTGTTTAATGAATGTTCTTCTGATGTATGGCAGCGGAGTATTTACCAAGACATGCCCAGCATCATCTTTGGGATTGTGTCCATCTCCGCGGGGCTTTGTGCTCTCCTTCTCCCCGAAACCAAAGATGAGGAAATGTTTGACAAAATTCAAGAGTTAGAGGCCAAAGGTCACCAAAACCCGACTCATCTCATTTTGCAATTTAAGAGGAAAAGCCAGGACTTCGGCGAAGTGACCATTATCACGCCAAGTTGAAACTCCTAACCTTTACGGAACTTGTACCTTTCACGCTCTCCCTTTTCTGGTTTATTAAATAAAGAAACCCAAATACAATGAAGAGCTTTTTAATCAAATGAACTCGGAGCAAGTGAGTGTTGTGTACATCTGAGCACGGCATGAGAAACCTCTTGACATTCCATTCGAGTCGATCAAAGTGGAGAATGATAGGGAGTTTTGGGGTTTTTCTGCTTTATCTCATTATCAACATTAGAGCATATATTAACATCTCATATGTATTTTATGTAAATTTTGCGATTATGAAAGAAGCGGCGAGGTGATTCAGCACTCCCTTCCATTGGCGTATGTGTCAGATATGCCAATTAGCCAGGCAATTTTCTCTGTAGAAAAGAGCTCTCTTTTCCGGAAATCTCATTTGCTCATTTAATTTTTCCTAAAAGGGTGAGTTTGGAAGATGAGTCGAACGATGGGGTCCAACGGAGTGTTCGGAGTCGAGAAACCGAGCTTCTACCAAGCGAAGTTCATCTTCTTCCTCAGCACTCTCGCCTTCCCCGTCACATACCTTTTCGACAATGCTTTCAAACTCCTAGAAGAATCAGTAAGGACTTTCTTTCAATTCACTAATAGTATTTACACAAATATTTTCATTTGAATAAAATCCTCAAAATATTGGACAGACGTCATTAATACTACATTTGGTTTATAATATTAGAAATGGAAATAATGCTGTTTTTCAATCTTTCTAATTTAATATGAAATATGACGAGTCTGAGAATTAATGAAATGTTTTATGGACACAGGAACGAACGTTGTGGATGATGATTTCCGGATTCTTCATTATGGTTATAATGCAACTTGTTAATTTTATATTCTTTAAATAATTGAAATTTCTGTCTAAATCTATATTAAAATTTTAGATTGTCGCAGTCCTTGGAATTAAATGGGGAAGCAAAGTTCACGATTGGCTCTTTTACGGTATTCTTTACCTTTCGATATGTATAGCTAGGACTATTCAAATATTTGTTATAATAAATAAATTTTCAGAGACGTTTAAATCTTTTTGGATTTGAAGGAATTGCCCTATTCGCCTTCACCGCCATGATTGACACGATCATTACTTTGGAGTTCAACGGGTTCATCTCGAACTTCATGTCCGTGTATTTGGGCATTGGTGAGCCGTATCTTCTGTCCAGCTACGGCTCAGCTATCGCTTTCTTCGACGGCATTGGATTCTTTGTCATGTATCTCATCCTGGCTCATCAACTCTCTAATGGGTAAAAACCAATCAAATGCAATGTGAGGGCTGAAAAGGGCATTTGCCCTCATAAAACTCATAATCTAAACGTGTCTCAATTTTTTTTACATCTCTATAGGATTTCTTGGCGTTCCACTGCTTTGTACTGGGGAGGTAACTCATAATCTACAATTTCTACTAAAATATTTTTTAATTCTTATTTGTTGTTAATATTTGAATAATGGAATATTTAACTAAATTAGCTATTAATGCATTACTTGATATTATCTACTGTGTTTGTGAAAATATGGATATTTGATCCTTCTAGGCGGAATTCTCAACTCCATGATAGTTCTCATCAGTGGAGTTTTTTCTGGGCGACACTCCCCAACGTTTTGCACCTTACTTAACATTCCTTATGTCATTTTCCCCGTCTGCGTCCTTTTCAGGTTCAATTCAATCATTGATAATAAAAAGCTTAGGGATTTAAGGTAATTAAGGAATTAAACTTTTTGATTTCCTTTCAGAGCCTTTGGTTCTGAAGCTCGGCCCCAATGGGCTGAAAAGATCAGAAACAGCATCAAATTGACTCTCTTTGACCTTTTGCTCGCAGTTGGGTTCATGGCAGCAATTGCCATTTCACTGGCAAAAGGCCTCGTGAGTTCACTTTCAATTAAATCCAATGAAATGAATTGCTTAAGACTATTTAGATATAATATTCACAACTAAGGTTAAAATACATATTATATAAGTACCAATATGAAGCTGGAAATATAATTATAATTGTCATTAGGCTTGTTTGGGAAGCGATGTCTTCGTCGTGGAAAAGCTGTTGGCACATGAGCCTTCCTTGGTGTACGATGACCCCGCGCCCTTTAACCGGATTCAGGGTCTCCTGTATTTCTTCTATGCCATCCCAGCACAACTAATCTCCCTCTACTACTTGTTCAGAACGGAGAAACCAAGCTTCTTGTGGGAATTGACTCTTATTCATGCTGGAATCATGATTCAAGTAAAATAACAATCTTCTTAATTCCTTAAACATTTATCTATACATTTTCTATTATGTATATGTTTCTTAAGTAAATATTAAAAATTAATAAATAAAATTAAGTAAATATTTCTAAGGTGAATTTACAAAAGGTATTTTTTGACTTGTATTAACTAAATATTACAGGGACAGTTCACATTTATTGTCATGTCACTGGATCCACAAACACCGATGGAGTTCCGAGGTCGTTCGAACGAATTGCCCTTTTGGATGAACAATTTGACTTTGCTTCTCCTCCCTCATCTCTTCGTCTACAGACTCGCAATGCATAAAAAAATTAAATTGGCTTATTCTCCAAGAAAACATCGCTAACTCTTCAACATGTAGTGTAGCTGGAATACACAAAAACAAATCTTTACTACCTAATAATTAAATATTAAAATTATAAACTTCCCAACTTTGTTGTACCTTATTTATTATATTACCATAAATTATTAATTATAAATAAAATTTCCTCGTCTCATCTTATCACGTCTTGTTGTACATTCGAGGTCCAAATATCGTTGATCCAATTCTCACATTTGTCGAGCCCATTTGAATCTAAAGATAAAAAGAATTATCTTAAAACGTGAAAATGCTCAATTGATTTAATTAGAAGTCAAAATTATTGACTTACAGCTTCTTCAAAATCCCCAGACATTCCCATTGACAACTCAATCTCTTGTATGTTGAAGTTCAATTCTCGGCACAATTCCTCTCTCAGATTAAATAGAATCTAAACAAGAATATAATCTTAAATTAATTAAGATAGTAAAACAATTTAATTTTCAGAAATCATAACTAATTGCACGTGTCATTATACCTTAAAGTCTGAATTTGGTTCATTCGGAGTAAAATCAATAGCTCCGATGGTCATCAAACCTTTGAATTTCAATTGACTACATTCCTCACTCACATATTTGACAAGTTGTATAGCATTTCCTGGCTCAATTCCGCTCTTTGCTACATTCATATCATAATAAAAAATTGTTAGACTAATCTTCATGTCAAAATCTAATTGTACAAAAATGTTAATTGTCCAAGTTAAAAGATTTACACTCTTCCCCGCTCGTATTGACTTGAACGAAGATGTTTAAAACTTTTGTCGGGTCTTTTCTGGCAATGGTGTCATTGAGTGATTTGGCCAGACCTTCAGAATCAATCGTTTCAATCACATGTAAATTGTCCAGAATGTTCATCATCTTGGGAATTTTATTCTTCTGCAGATGCCCGATAAAATGCCATTTGATGTCAGGACATGCAATTTGAAACTAACAAATTAATCATTAAATTACTTACTATTACACTCATTAACTGTAATTATTTAGAAACTTCTTAACTTGAACTTACTTCGGGATTCGTAGCTTTTTCAATGAGTTCTTGAACGTAGTTTTCTCCGAAATTTCTTTGTCCGTCTTTATAGGCTTGAATAATGCATTCGATTGGCTTCGTTTTCGTCACAGCCACTAAGTTGGGAAACGAAGAGGAATTTTTCACCTCCTGTTAATACGAATGGTAATATTTTAATGACAATACTTATTTCAATGTGTCAAGGTCACTTTGACTTTTGGTTAATTGACTTTTATGAATATTTTAACTTGTATTCATTAGTGTATGGGGTTGTGACCAAACTTACCTCTAATCTTCCCATTGCCGCTGAATGCATCTTTTCCCGAACATATTTAAGATTTTCAGTGATATTCAAGAGATCGATGCTCATTTTGATTAATGAATTTCGCAATTTTGACATTCAAATAAATTGTGTCGGTCCTTGGCTATCGCAA
Source organism: Neelides sp. FZ-2019 (assembly GCA_009869795.1). Classification (NCBI taxonomy): domain Eukaryota; kingdom Metazoa; phylum Arthropoda; class Collembola; order Neelipleona; family Neelidae; genus Neelides; species Neelides sp. FZ-2019. The sequence goes on from VJMY01000162.1 coordinate 79,560, forward strand.
TGAAACTGCGAGCTGCTGTATGCCGGCTAAAACATTTTTGTGAATTCAAATCTTGTTCTGGGAATTTTTTTTATTTTCTCGTAAATTCACTTTTAATAAATCATTATTAGTTATGAGTAGTAAATTCTTTGAACAGTGCACTTGGCTCCCTTAGTTAGTAAGAAATAAATTTTGTACAATAGAATATTGTAATTTTGATCAAGAGGATGCCTTGTGACACGGCTGACGAGTTGGTTCCTCCGGTGCCGGATTCCTCCACGAAACCCCATCCTATTGACGAAGCTACCAAGAAATATTTTGAAATTTATAAAAATGAAAAATCCCGGAAATTGTTTCCTGAACGTGGTGGGGAACCTTACAAGCCTTCGTGGTTCAATGTGTTCTTTAAGGGCGAAGGTCGAGAACCAGTTGAAAAACTTCGTTGTGAAATGAACGTTTACTCTTGTACGAAGAACAGTCCATTGGTTAAACTCATGATGGGAGCATTGAAATCCTCAGGATGGTAAAAGTCAATTCATTTCTTTTCATTAAATTCCCCAATTAAACAAATGGTTTATTAAAATCTTTTATTAAAATTAATAATTGTGGAGTTCTATTTCAAAATTTATTTGATTTATTTATCTATTTATTTATTTCATTTTCAGTCCTATCAATCTTCGCCGACACATTTCATGTGAAAAATGTGATACGACTGTGACTGGCGGTTACGATCCTCATTTAAATCAAGTAAATATATTTATCTATGCTATATAAGCCCTATAGATGCGTTTATTTGGCAATGTACATTTGCTCAACTCAAATTAAACGAGTTGAAAATATAAATAAATTGAGAAAATTGCTATATTTGATATTTTGATTTTAGATCGTTGTATGTCAAAATACTGCTGCGTCTGAAAATAAAGTTCAAGGAGTTTTAGCTCACGAAATGATCCACATGTTTGACTATTGTCGCCACAAACTCGACCTCACCAATTTGAAGCACTTGGCTTGCACGGAGATCAGAGCAGCCAACTTGGTTCACTGTAGTTTCATGAGCTCAGTTTTATATGGAACTGCGTCGTTTTGGAATATTAAAGAAAGACACCGGGTAATTCATTCTAATATTGGAAAAATTCATCCACATATTTTATCATAATTTGTAAGGATTTTTCTATTCTTTTATTGTGTTTAATATGTTAATTATGAATGATTTTAATTAATAATTATAATGTTCTGGTTAACTAAGGAGTGTGTGAGACGCCGAGCAGTGGAGTCGGTCTTGGCAGTCCGCGAAGTTGATTACATGGAAGCCTTTGAAGTCGTGGATGCCGTGTTTGACAAGTGCTATGCTGACCTTGAACCAATTGGACGAAGGCTGCGACGAAACTCGGATCACATTTTCAAAGCTTATCAAGAAAGACTGGACATGGGATACGATTGAAAGTCGAATTAGGTAGCCATATAAATACATGTTAGTACAAGATGTAATTCTAGCCATCAATGCAACAATCTAGTAAGATTTTCTATAAACGACTTTTACTCAATTGACCATGGAAAATAAAAGGCAAATCTTCATTTCATTCATATAAGGCATTATTATAATTTAAGAAATCTCATCCTAATTTCTATACTGATTCCAAAAGCCGTGGAGTGAGAAAGAGTGAAGGTTCAATGAATGAATGGAGTTCATGTGTGGTTGAGATCGCCTTGAGGATGAACAAAGTCCCCCAGATACTCCGCCAGACTTCCATTGAGTTGAGTTGGGCATCTCCGCTTGGTTGATCAGAGGTTATTCTTGATTCTGATCTCCTCCACCTTGGGGGCAGCTTCTTTGGGGCGGACTAGAAAGGAAAAGAGTGAGACCTCGACCACGTCTGTGGTTCAAAGGACTGGACTTACTCGGACAGTCGATATGAGTGAGGGTGAGTTCGTCGACAGCGAAGCCCCCGTTATTTGCCTGACCCTCCAAGATGATGCGAAGCTGGGAAGAAGCCACGGCAGAGACCTGCGCATGTCTCCATTCAGGTCGCACCGTGTCCAAGTCAATCGCTGTCAACTTCCAGATCTGGACCTATTGGAATCATCTCTATTGTATTGAGGATCTTATCTTGTAGTTATTCCCAAGTTCCATTATAGAAACCTGGGAATGAGGTTGAGTGGGATGTTAAAGTTACCGGAGCGGGTTCTGGCTCATCATTCACCCCGGCGTCAGCATCAACAGGTCGGGATTCCTGGGTTAGAACGCGAAGAAGCGTGGACTCTCCGGCTCCAAACGCAGCGTACCTAGAAAAAGACATTCTCTTCACTCCTTGTTCTCCAATAAAGCCCAGAAGGGCAATTATGGCAACTAGGCACAAGAATCTCTTGTTGAGTTGGAGTAGATTCGGATGGTGGGAGTTAATTACCAGAAGGAGAAACAGAATTTTTCGCCAGTTTCCGGGACGAGCGGAGAAACGAGTCGGACAGGCGGGCCAGCCGCTGCAGGGCTAAAGATGTCAAAGTACGCATAGCCCACTGAAACCAAATCATCAAGAGAGTTGAACAAATCGCAAACTGAATTCTCAATGCCAATGTGCTGGGATGGAGATTTGGCTTTACCAGGCGCTCCAAAGGTTTTGTCAGGTAAATTTGCCGGTCTTCTTGTGATGGTGGCCAATTGCCAACGATAGACCGGATCAGTCGAAGTGTTCTTCCAAGCACACAAATCCTTTTCAAACGAACATTGGCTTTGACTCACTTCAGCGCTCAACGGAATGGCTGGGAAAAGTTCACATTTCAATTCATCATATTTGAACGTATGTAAATACAAAGAGAATGAAAGGATGTGGATGAATGTTAAATAGAAATGGTGAAAGCAAAGAATTGTACTTGTGCAGTTTCCTTCAAAGAAAGCAATGTCGTCGATGGCCATAAATCCATTTGCTCTGCTTGACCCGTGAACTCCTTCAATAACCACCTGAGGAATAAATTAGTTTATTTAATACAATTGAAAGGCTTAATTAAATTCATTCTTTAATACATTAATAAACCTAATTGGTGACTCTCATTATTAAATATTGAATATTGTACATATAAAAATATTGTACATATAAAAGGAGTTTTTTGACATTTACTTGATATTGATCCGTTTCCAGTATTCTTGCTTGAGCATATTTCCAAACCGGCGACTGTTGATTGTACAACCGCCAAATCGGAGTTACTTTTTGTTGGAGGGAATTCAAATCGTTGTTGGCCACCGGACGCGTGTAAACCTTCAACCCTCCCAAACTCGGCCCGCTCGTGTCAATGAAAGGCTCGTGCATGTAATACCTTAAAAACGATTTTAAAACCCTTGGGTCAAAGCCTTGACCTTTCTCTTTTAATTAATAGATTTTGCAACGAACCAAAATGAGAGACAGCGCGGTTTGTTCGGCGAGCCTTTAAACATGAGCGAGAGCATCCAAGCTCGGTCGCCGGCCCTTTGGACGTTGAGTCCGCTCAGAGTCATAAAGTTCCCTGTTCAAACCCAAGTTCAGATCCATGAACTTCACCACGACTCACCACATTGCTATCAATTCACACCTTTTTTGCATGAATAAAGAGCAGAGAGCGAACCTGTTGGAGATCCCAGAGTGTGGTCTGGCATGGGAGTTCTGGCATTTTGGCCGAGTCTCCTTTCCCAATCCATTTCATCGGTTCTCGAGGCTGGAGCCACATTGGTCCAACCGCACTCGTCAATTTCAAAATTGCAATCTCCGGAGCTCGCCGAGGCCGTTTGAGGAGCACCTGGTTCATTCAAACCATATATTTACACTTTCCCTCAACCAACTGTTTGATCCTAACAGTCATGGAGTCATTCTGGATGAGACTCAAACACTCCTCGTGAGATCTTACTTGGACATGCTCCAGGCGCATAGGAAATGTCATCAATGGCTATATCCCCCAAGTCATTTTTCCCAACTTCCCCCTCAAAGATGATCTATAGGTCAAATCTCAATGTAACCAAATCTTCCAATTGCTACTCAGTTGCTCAATTAAAAATTTTAAAGGATTTTAATTTAAAATACTTTTTTACCTTGAAGTTTGAAAATGAAGAAATGGGGACTTGTCCCTGGTACCAAGAATTGCCCGCTTCACCAGCCAGAGACCAAACCACATGATCCACGCTGTCGTCCGTGTCGTGAATGATCACGCGGAGGCTCCCAATCCCATTGCCAAACATGTGCGTCCAGAACCTCATGCAAAGAGGCTGATCTGGCCCTAAAATGATACAATGATAAAGTCTTGGCATTCAATTCAGTCCAGGGTGGAAAGACTTGGTTTACCTGTGTTGGTGAAAGCTCTTGAAGAAAGTCGGGCTTTGTCCCCAGCCGAGCGCGGGAAGGAGGAGTCAATGTAGGCGTATCCTCCGGAGGAACCGCCGTGCGTGTAGCTCGCCCGGTCCATTACAGGACCCGTGGAAGGATTTTGACTCCCGCGACCCTATTAAAATAAGTAATAGTTTAATATAAGTAATTGTATGAATGACATTAATTGTATATCTTATATAGGTAAGATCTTGTCTGGAAAAGATTGGACATAGAAGAATAAAACATGAGCTCACTAAGCTCCAGTTGAAATCGTCTTCTTCTTCGTTATTCCAATCACAGAGTCCTCCATCGAAGTTGCAATGTCCAGGGCAATTGCTGGCTGTTTGGAGATTCAAATTGTCAATGGCAATGAACCCGCGATATCGACGGCTCAGTTGCGACGCGTCTCGTGGAATTCCTTCCATGTAAATCTATAGGAAAAACGTTCATTGCACAACTTTTTTCACATTTAGCATATATTGTAATATATTTTCCCTATACATACATCGTTATTTCGCCAATTCAAAAAATGGCAATTTTAGAAAGGGATATTTTAAATAAGTTCTTTTCATCATTCCATCAAACACGTCATAAATATGATTTTGGGGGATAATGAGACATGCTGCGTGTTCAATCAAATCAAATTTTCTTTCAGTGAGTCACAACAGAAATCGTAATTATTCATTAGGAACAGTCCTCTGGTCTCTGTTGGTGTGATAGATTTATTTTCTGGCTCATTGGAGTAATTGGGGGAGTCAAAGACTCAATTGCGTGTTTGGGCTTGTCGTGAGAATCTCAACTTCTCGGAACGACGAAGGAATCGGTGAGTAATGAAAGTAACGATATACAAATACATGTGCGTCCTTTTACTCCTTTTCTCAATGTAATAAGCCCATGGTCCTCGTTCAACCCAAATATTCATTTGACTTTTGTGTCAGAGAAGCCATGAAAAGAGAACGTGCCATGAATTTCCTTACACTCACACACGCATACAATTCTCATTCAAATCACAAGGAACAATGCGGCCAGGAACCAAGAGCTATAAAACATACATGTACCTATGTGTCCAAGCCATGAAATGTCAATATCTACAAGAGAAAAAGCCCTCGTGAATTTTGTGTGGGGAAAGTCCATTTTCGGAATTGGGTGATTGTTTTGTGAATCGGAGCGAGATCCTTGGAAAAATGGAGAAAACTCTTTGTGAAAGGGAAGACAGTCGAGGAATTTGAACATTAAACAAACACTTATGAGGACAAACCTGATGAGGAGTTCTTGATGTGTAGACGACCTCAGCAGCTCGCCATGCTCCGTCCGTGGAGTCTCGGGTTTCCCAAAGGACCACGTCAGCTCCGTGGTCTGTCTCACGGCTCAATTGGAACTCTTCGAAGGTCGAGGGTTTCTCGGGCAAGGAAGCCACGGGGTGAAGGAGAACTCGCATCTTTTCAGGACTCAGCCCAGAAAGGGCATAGCTATAGGCGAGACCTTTGGTCATTCATTATCACAAAACATTTGACCTTACTTGAAAGCGAGACAAGCACCGGTGGCCGCTGTTGGCTCTACAATTGGCCCTTCCAGAACGGCACTTTGAGCTGAGCGCCCAGGAACGTTCGGGATTTGCGAGGTTTCAAAGACCATGTAGCCGCCTTGAAAACAGAGGTTTAGCACAAAAAACATAAATTAGCTTCCATATCGCCATTTCCCATCAGCCCAACATTTTGCGGGACTCAATTACATTACATCACATGTATTTAGGAATACATAGTACATATTTGGGAATAGATCCCAGGGCTGACCTTCATTGTCTTCACTCCCGTCGAGTGGCGGGCCGCCGAGCCAATTGTAATTTGCTCCTGTCGTGAGCTCCCATTGGAGCGAGCTGAAGTTGTTGTGGGTCCAACTGCAGACGGTGATTTGGTCGCCGTTGCCGAAGGTGCATGACTCGCCTCCTGCAAGCCGTCCATAAGACCGAATCCATCCGACTATCACACCTGACAGGAATTCGAATCCCAATCCCTCACTTCTCGCTCATCCACCTTCCATTCAATAAGCCACAGCGTCCAAAGCTCGGAAGTGAAGGCAAAGGGAATTGGCCAAACCGACCAAAGGACACTCAAGGCCAACCATCCTGATGATGTGATAGAACTTTCATTTTTTTCATTCTTTTGTCCAAATCTTTGAAAAACCTTGGTGAACTGAAAGTCTATTCAACTCTTCGCATATCTTTATTCGCATCTCTTTCCAATGTTAAATCATAGAGGTTGAGCGTGGAATAAGCGAGATTTTCGATTGGCTCAAAAGTTCCTTTGTTCGGTACTTCCCAATGGCATTGAAGCAAAATAAAAAAAAAGCAACTCAATCGGTCGAGGCAACCAAAGTCACCATCTTGGACCGATTAAGATACCTTAATGCCTAATTATTATTTTTGTTATGCTCGGCAAATCGCATTGATAATAAATCAGAGGAGGTTTACCTGGGAAGACTTGACGCCCACTTCGGACCTAATGAATCAAATCAAAGTTCTATCATTTCCCATCATTAAATGATCAACCCGACTCTCTACATAGGAATGAATTAAAGCTAAATACTTACTAAATACTATGTAAATATGTATAACTATACAATTTGAATACGTTTAAATAATAATCTCCTATATTACATACCTATACAACATATTATGATCTCTCCTAGTTAAGCCTAAATAATAGATGTTAATAAGAATTTTGTCTTACGAGATCTCCAGTTGTTTTCTTCCCAATCTTCCCCACGTCGGCGAGGAGCGAGTGTGTCTCGTCGGTGGTCGGGACGGCGGCGACCCAGGAGACGAACAGGGTCAAGCACAACACTGGGCCTAAGGGTCTTGTTCTCCACCAACCCATGAGTATTTGTTGGTCCTTCACTTGTATGCACTCACTTGACTCGGGGACTTGGCAGAGGTGAGTTTGGGAGGGCGAAGAAGGCGGAGGACCGTCTCATTCTCTCAAGTCGAATCGGAGAGTGAAGGAAATGGGAAGGAGTTGCGGTCGGTTCGGTCATTCACCGTGGGCCGTCGTTGACTCCGTCGTGCTTCGCTCACCTTAGACAAATATCCCTTTGCTTCCTCTTTATTACCACGCCGGTGGAAGAGAAACGTTCAAAAAATGTTTACAACCCGGGCACCATGGCGACCCGAGGTTAAACTAGGTTACGTCCCTCCTGGAAATGAGGAGATGGAATTACCTTTCTCCTTCCTCACTCCAGATGCCTTTCATAATCCATACAAGGATTGCCATGGAAAGAGTGCGAACCAAAGGTCTTTTCACGGCTCTCACCACGATCAATTCATAACTTGATAAGAATGCAAATAGTACATGCTTTTAGTACATACTAAACTAAATAATTAATATTTGTAAGTTACACAAGCAAAATCAATTGGAAAATAAAATAGTCACTTGGATGGTCAATTTGTGTTTGGTCTTTGACGGCGGTGAACTCGGAGGAAAAAACTGACTCAATGTGAGTGGGAGTGACGGAGGGGGAGAAGTGAGGTGAGTGTTCGTGTCTCTTGGTCTCTTCATCTCTTGGTCCGCGTGAGGCCGAGGATGATGAATCCCATCCCGCCCTCACTTTCCCCCAAATCCTATTTTGACCAGGTGCGAGGTTGGAGTGTTTGAAACCTGGACCAGAGTGTCAACTCGTAGATCCCAATTATGGGAAATGGGCCAAAGGGGAAACAATGGGACAGGAAGAGCGGAAGTGCTTCTCCCGCTCGCCAATTAAGATCCTTCCGACTCTTTTCATCCCATGAGAATCCGTTACTAACCTGCGTAAATGCCCCAAAGTCCATTAAATCTTTCCCTCATTTCATCCAAACTCTTCATTTAAAGTCTCATGTCGATTGCCTCCAATTTCCACGACCATCAATTCCCTTCACTCAATGAAAAGTGGAAAAAGTATTCGGTCAAAACAAAATGAAACGAGTTAATTGCTCAATGAGAAAAGCCAAAACTACGAATTGTTCAAACATTGCCGAGTCAATTCGAGATGCTCAATGGAAATTAAGGTCAGGATGGGTTTGGAGTCTGGAAGAACACAACTTTGCTCATACAGGAAACATGGTGAAGAATAAATTTTGGAATTGAGTCCAAATTTTACCAATGAATCAATCGCTCAGATTTGGAAGGACGCGTCCCAACAAAGGAACTATGGAAATCAAACCGAGTTCAAGAATCAAATGTTTGGATTTATTGGAACACCCAAAACCAAAACGCTCTCGTGTTTTATTATTCAAATATATGTAAATAGTTAAAGACTTGTTCCACTCAAAGATTTCCCTTTCACTTGCGTCTTTCTCTTTTGAGAAATCTTTGAAGGCTTACAACCATTTAAAATTTAAAGTGAATAAGGCACGTACACAAGCTAAGGAAAATGAATCGGAATGTTTTCATTTATAGCGTAAATACTCGGTGTTTGGGTTTTTAAAAGAGGGGAATTAGGATTCTCAGTTGCAGCATTTCCTTTTCTTGTTCTCCTCCCAGATTTCTCCTTCTTTGACGTCGACGAGGTTCAAGGAGTTTCGGAGTTCCACATCTTCAATGTGACTCATCTTCCTAAAAACAATTTAAATTGATATCAAATTCCCAAATGAAATGAAACCCAAAGGATGAGCCAAATGACAAAACAGAGCCGAGGGAAAAAGAGCGTCAAGGATGACTCATTCAACAAATGAGAACACAATGAGAATATTTCATGCACATACTCAGAACAGCATTGACATGACATGTATGGGAATGACAATGGGAACATTTGGTAAAGGATTGGAATGGAAGGTTTGGGTTGGGTGGGGGGAATTGAGCCAGAAGTGCCATGTGCTTTGCTCGCCATTTCCTCTAACAATAAGTGGGTTGACGTGGCGGAAAGCCCTGGCTGGCGCCTCTTTGACCAACCTTGTCAACACCATCAGAGCTTTCATGACATTTTCTCCTGTTTTGGGGGACGTCTCGGTAAAAATGGCGCCAAACTCGGAAGCCAACTTGGTTCCTTCCTCTCCTTTGACACAGCCGAATTCGCGGTAAAACTTTTCTCTCAGGTCCACTTTGTTTCCGCAGAGGACGATGGGGACATGACGACCCGCCCCTTCCTAACTCACACAAAAAATCTCATTTTAATTTCTCGACTCGCCAAGTGCGAAATCCAATCAAGTCAAATGAACAAATCTGCACATGTCCGGATCATGATGAATTATTAGACAGTTTGACTAGAAGCTACAATAACTTGACTTTATAGGAATTATACTTGATAAACTGCGTGTGTAATTTTGAACGTAGCTCATATACATTACAAATAAATAATTATTAGTAGTTTTGTGGATAATTCATGCCTATCTAACATTTTTGAGCATAATGGAAATAAATTTTACCTCAACGCTTTGAATCCAGTGGCGAATATTGATGAAGGTCCTTTCGTTGGTCACGTCGTACATGAGGATGACGCCATCGGCTCGGCGGAAATAAGATCTCGTCAGAGATCTGAATCTCTCCTGCCCGGCTGTGTCCCACAATTGCAGAGCTATGCATTTTCCATCAAGCTCAATGGTCTTTACGCGGAAATCCACTCCTGGAATAGTCAACCTTCTTTACATGCATATGGGGACTCAACAAGTTCAAATGGCTCATTTGAACTCGGATTTCAAATTCACAAACATTTTAATATATATGTATGCAAGTACAACAATGTACAATTTTTTTTATTAAAGTGGAAGACATGCTTAGCTATAGCCTATAAATATATATAGGGTGGAGCGGGGCGAGTTTGGCAATTTTTAACATAATGGATTATAAAAGTTGACATGCTTAAGTAATAAAATTCTAAATTTATTTCACGTAATAGACTCATAAATAAAATTTATTAGACAAAATTAAATTGTATATTAAATTAGTTTACTAAACAAGTTTACCTCAATATAAATTATTATTAAAGATTAAAACTTAAATAATGATCAAAACATAATAGAATCATATTTCCTTGTTATACCTACTTTCCCATGTCATTCTACACATTTTCTCAATAAATTAGAATTTTAGATTCATAAGATCATTGTAAACGGTATTAGACAATATCGAAGAATTTCCAAACTCACCCCTCTCTACCCTTCTATATTATTAGAGTTCACATATATTAGATATTGTTAATTTACTATCTGACTCGTTCCATGTACTTTGCACAATCGGATCTCGCTCTTACCTTGCCTTTTCAAGAATATCTAAAAATTCCTCCGTTTACAATACCCACGATATTTTAAAACTATTTTCGCAGCCTGTCCACTCTGAGGTCTAGAACTAAACACAGTTCGATAGCTACTTGGATTACGAATATGATAGACATACATTCCCCCATAAACTTAAACCTCGCAAAGTGAACGGGCTGAGAAAATTAGGTTTTCAAAATATCGTGGGTATTGTAAACGGAGGAATTTTTAGATATCCTTGAAAAGGCAAGGAAAGAGCGAAAGCCGATTGTGCAAAGTACGTGGAACGAGCCATCTATAGTTAGTAGTTACAATAAAAAGTGAATTCTAAGCCTATAAAATAGCAAAACAATGTCAAATCCCTTAATTGACCTTTTCAATTCCTGGAATAAAAGAGTGAGTTTAAATCCAAAATTCTCACCAATGGTGGAAGTGAGGTGCGGGGCAAATTGGCCATTGCAGACGCGCTCGATGAACGTTGTCTTCCCAACAGCTGCATCCCCAGCCAGGATGACTTTGAAGGTTCGGTTCGGGTAGGAAGGGCCCTTCGCCTCCCGATTATTCCCAATGTTCTCATAGTCGTGGCGAGGAAGTTCCCGGAAAGGGAGCCGCGGAGTCCAAACGTCGCAAGGACCCTTGCCGCACTCAAATTCTACCAGGGTCTCTTCTAGCATCGTTTCGCGCCCGGAATCTCAACGGAAAAACATTTTTATAAATATGATTCTCGTGAATTTCTAGCGAAGGATGTAGATAAAGATAAAACGCGAGGAAGAAATCATTTCTCATTGTCATTTGTACAGAGGTCTACATAGAGTTGTCCTCACCTTTGTCAGTTTCAGGGAAGAACTGCGACTCGTTCAAGCCTCCTTTCTCTTCACAAACATCCTCGAGTTGAAGAGGAAGCGGAAGAGAATTGGCCGATCCATTAGAAAGACAATCATTGGCATCACACAAAACGCGATTCGCTTCACTGGAAGAACCAAAATGAGAAATACTATAAATACTGAATCCAGTAATATGACAAATCTCAATTCTGAAGGATGGGAAGAGATGAAAGTCGCGTCATGGAAATACATGTATGTATATAACAGGAAGGAAACCGAGATGAGGACAAGGGATGAAAGTAGGGACGGACCTGAGTAGAGAGAGATGATTCTGCATGAGGTCGCATTGGTTCTTATACTCGCTCGCCGCCTCCTTCTCCCTGCATTAAAAAGTGAGGCAGGAAATGAGTTCGCTTCCATGGACATGTGTCTTTTAATGGAGATTTGGGAATTTTAAAACTGGGCGAGGATAATGAGAGGTTCAATGACTGTGGGTTAGAAATATATAGCTTTGGCTTACGAATGTAGATGATTGTACAGGTCTTGGTATTCGTTCCGTTTTTCCGCGAGTTGGGTTTGGAGGAGCGTGGCCTTCATTTGGGCTTCAATGAGAGACGAGCGAAGTTTCCGATTCTCATTCTCGGCTTCGAACAATTTGGAAGTCTCGTCCACGCTCCGGGATTTCTTCTCGCGAGCTTCCTCTTCGGACAGCCACTCCTCCACCTAGAAAAACAAAAGTATTTGTTATTTTGTGGTCAAATTATCTCTTCATTCTCAAACGCCAAGCTGGACTGTTGGATTCATTCTCCCATGCATAACCACTTTTTCAAAATATAGCTATCTAACATATACGTATGATATACCATATACATATGCTGATTGATGATATAAGATGTGTATAGCTAGAGTATTTAGATAAGTAAAATATAATATATCTTTTAATACTAAATTGTTTGGTTAAAGCATTCTCGTGCACAATTTGGATCGTTTGCTATGATTTAAATTACACTAACAAGGAGGATACGCCGCGCCTTAACTCCGATTTGCTTTATTTTTATTATTTAAATTGTCGGGAGAGATTATGCTAGACTTTATGCTATCTCACTTATTTGCCATATCTCACCATTTTATTTAAAACTCAATTTTAATGAGGATTCGCATATAAATTCATTGTAAAAGAAATACACAGAGCCGAACCGTGGATTTCCTTGCTTTAGCTCTGTGCATTTCTTTTTACCATACATTTCAATGCAGAATCCCTATTAAAATTGAGATTTAAATAAAATGGTGAAATATGGCTAATAAGTGAGATAGCATAAAGTCTTAGATCTCCCCCAAGAATTTAAACAATAAAAATAAAGCAAATCGGAGTTAAGGCGCGGCGTATGTTCCTTGAGAATGAGTCCAGTTGATCCCAATGACATTTGTGTGACTGTGTGAGTAATATGTACGAGGATGGAGCTTTATTGTACCTTTTGAAAAGTCCTAATTTGCGAGGAGAGATCGGCCAATTGGGTCTCCATCTCAAAAGCTATTTTCTTCCTCTCTGAGTCCATTTGCTTTTGAGCTTCTTGTCTGGCCTCCGTCTTGGCCCGCGCCTCCGTCTTGGCCAATTGCTGGTCCAATTCCTCGCCGAGTGCGGCTAGTTGAGCCGCGTGAGTTTCGCGTTCCCTATTGAAAAGTCAATTTGTTCCCCAATGCCAAATGGAGTCTCAGAGATATGAGACTTACTTTCTGAAGGAATCCTCAAGGCTTTTGTAATCCTCTGTGAGGCTCTGAACGTCGGCAATGAGCGAGGCCAGAGCTTTCTCCGCACTCCCCGACAAGCCCTTCTCCGTCCCGAATTCGGGCCCAATCACAAGTCCTTGATCCAGCCCATCGCTAAAGATCAAATGAATCAAAATCCTTCATGGTTTAATTTTCCTTCACAATGGATGTGCGTAGCATTGTGTGAATTGACACAATGGGCATGTAACCATATGTGGCTATTAAACTGTTAATTTAGCTGGATCTTGAACAGGAATGGGATTTCCACGCGGCTTGGCGAGCAAAACAAAAAACTCTGTATTAATCCAATTGTCAGCTAAGGGGGACTTTTGCATAATCCGATTACTTAATATCCATTGATAAATAAAAGTGTATTACATAGTTAATATTCATATTGGGTAGTAAATAGGGTGATTTAACCTCAATTCCACCGGCTTCACTTTCTTTGGCCCAACGTTGTTAACAAAAGCCACCCAGGCATTCCGGGCTGTGGAGTGTTTCTTTTCCATTTGAATCAACTGCTTGGCCGAGGAGCCGTCGGTGAGGTTGATTTGCAAAGACCCGCGTCGCGACCCCGGCGTGAGGAAATCGCTAAACCCATGTGAGAAGTCCTTGTAGTCAATCATGCCGTCTCCGTCGTGGTCCAAGTCTTCGAAAATGATCAAGGCGTCGCCCAGGGCGATCCCAAACTTGGCACAGAGCTCTTGGAACTCGGAGAGGCCGATCTTGCCCTTTCCTTTGCTGTCGCAGAGAGTGAAGAGCTGCGGGAGGCTCAGGGTTCGTCCATGTCTTGGCTCGCTCATCTCCAAGGAGAAATCTCGTCCGCGGAGGCACAAATGCGACTGAGCCCCCGTTTCTCCCCTCGCCCATGAACATCCCAAATGCATCCAATTGAGTGACAAGTCAATGTTGTTCCCTCCGTGAAATTGCTTAATAACACAGGTGCAACCTCAAAACACTCCCTCGGCTCCGCACGCAGACAACCGCACACAAGAAATGAAAAATATTATCGTAAATTCATGCGGATGACAAGAGAGCTCGGCTATATACTAATAATGAATTCATTAGGCAATTCATTTCGCCTCCTTTGGATCATTTTGGCTAGCTATATAAAATAGGTACGTTTATCAATTAATTAAAGGTCAATTAAAACTTGTGAATTGTATTTATTAAAACGTGTTGAACATTAGTAGTAATAAAGGTTGACATGTAATGAAGTAGATTAATGTATGAATGGGTTTATGAGAAAGGAATGAATCAAACTCGGAATTCTGATCGGAAGAAGGAGGAATACATTCAGGGAGGTCATGTTATGACGTGATGTCATTCCTTTCCATTCATTTGCTCCCTATGTTGTTGAATCCATTTCGAAATTTGGGCTTTTTCTAGGTTTCTTGCTGCGATGACAGAGAGCGGGTCAGCGGGGTCGGCGGCTCTCAAGTCCAAGTGATGAGCTCCTTCGGGGATCAAAACAGCCAGAACAGTTTGGGACAAGTTGGTCAGAACTCCTCCGCCGCTCCAGGGATCCAAGAGCCCATTGCTGAAGACAATGTTGGACGCGGCTTGGAGACTCCGACCGCCGTAGGTGATTTGAGCCATGTAAGGTCGTGGACGTACGTGGTACTTGGACTCGCAATAGGATTCGTACTCTTTCAAGTTCCATGGACTTGGCTCAAACAAATCCTTCACGCCGTCGGAACACATGGGCATGATCATCTCGGTGCAGGCCTGGAGGATATCTCATTTTTAAATCCTCATTTAAAAAGTAGGGAGAATAATTCATTAACTAAGCATTCTCACTTGATAATCCCATCCTAAATCTCCCAGTGACTGTGTGGCTTCTGAGTAAATGTCCAGACACTTCACGTTTCCTGTGTAATTAAAGTACACGTTCGTGGCCTCAACGAGGGCCAAAAGAAGTTTCTCATCCTCAAGCGAAGAGTCGCTCAGCCGATCACAAAATTTCTAAAAGGAAAACCAAGACGGTTATAAATAAAAGAATGTATATTGGTACATAATAAAAAAGTTTTTGTGAATTTCTAAGCAATTTTTGTAATGCGTTCTGTTTAATTACTTTAATAGGGTATCCTGGCAGCGGTTCCAAGAAACTAGACGGATAGGGATAATTGACCATGGCCAAGTAGGAGTAAACGTTGGTAAGCCAATACTTTAAGTTGGCTATTTCATTAGAGTTTGTCAACGGCTTGCAAAGTCGCCAGTTTTTATAAAACCAATCACGACCTTCTTCTACAATTCCCAATGATATTCAATTAATCAATGATCATTAGTAATTTAATTATAAAAGTTTTTATGCTTAATTTGTAGGTAGATCAAATAATTCCATCTCATGCGAAGAAATACAAGACCAAAAGAATGTGAATTAAAAATGAATTAAAAAATTACCGGATTTTCCGAATTTATTAATTGAGTCCCAGGACTTCCGAATGGCGTTCGAGCAATTTGTGGATGTTTGGTCAAAGTCCGCTTTCACGATCTGACTGAATGTTCCACAGGGAGTCATTCCACTGAATTGAAATATTGGCGCCGATGCGGCAATCCCGCTATTAAATATTCAATGACTTTCCCATAAGGTTCTCTATATAGCTCATCATGAAGGTATCCAATATGGAATTACATTGCAAATTGATTGCATGAAGTCGTGTGTGTGTGTGTGTGTGTGTGTGTGTGTGTGTGTGTGTGTGTGGATTACCCAATGACGATATGTGGATATTTGATTCTCATCCAGGCGGTGAGCATTCCGCCGTAGGATCCTCCGAATGCCACGACGGGGCTCCGCTCGGCGCCTTTCTCGAATTTGAACCAAGAGAGGAATCGGGCAAAATCTCCGAGCGCTTGTTCAGAGCTCAAATAACCCAATTTCTCCGGAGTCTGAAAAGAGGAATTAAATTCTCCATTGACTCAATTGGTATCTCACGGAGAAAGAGGAATTGCCGAAGGGCATGGAGACTCCGTAGTAGCGATGCTCAGCGAATAAAACCAAGGCTCCGAACTCCGGTGCAATTTCCCACATGAATCCCGTGTTGAGGGCAAAGAGCTCAATGTCTCCTTCGTTGCCCGTGTAGAAGAAGATCGGGCCGTCGCGGGTCCACCAACTGTCATTGTACAAATATTTCATCTCGTACGTCCCGTTATTGGCAAAGCTGAATTGGTCAATCTGAAATTTTCATTCTCGTTCAATTCATTTGATTACATAAGTTAACCGAATTATTTCTCACTAATATAATTAATTCCCAGTTAAATCAATTAAGACCCAATTTCAATTGCTTAATTCTCAATTAATGCTGAATTAACAAAAAGTCTCTTACTGGTTGAGTGAAATAATCGGTTTTGTAGACATAGTACCCTTCGACGATCATCCCCAATGCAATGCACTTGAGAATTATCCCAATTCCCCCCATTTTCTTAATGAAACTCAAATAAAGCTTTATTTTCAATGATTTCCAAATTATATGGGGTGAAATAGCAAGTGGTTTGGAAATTTGATGATTTTAATAAACTTCAGATCTTCCCTTGTGGAAACTCAAAAGCGTCTCAAGTTCTCAAGAAAACTTCATGAGTCGAATATGAAAGAAATGTTTGAGGATATCGGATAATCTTTCTAAAAACTTTTTCATGTCTCCATTCCCCATATAACTGAAATATACCAAGTTGGTATCTATGAATTCGAGGGATCGTCTTTTTTATCTGAATGTCAATGGGAGTTCAAATACGTGTGTTGTTTATTTAAATGCACCAACTTGGAGCTTCGACCTGGGGAGATCCATTGGGGGAAATGTGAATCAATGAACTTTGGCTTCCTCTCACTCACAAAATCGTTCATCCTTTGATCCTATAAATATTCATATATACATACATATATCAGCTACCATGGGAATGCAAACACAAATATGAGAACCTAATAAGATTTTTATAATATAAACACATATCTAAAAAAACCTTATGGATGTATACGTATGTATATCTAAATATATCTCTTATCTCTAGTGTCTTCGGTCGGCTGGCAAGTTTTGATTTGGGAATATTAACAATGATTTATATGAATAAAGTAATCCCTTTGAATCAACATTGCATTTAATATTAATGATAAGTAGTACAAGTAAAGGTGTTTTGTGACGCTGTGAGATTCTTTTGTTATTCATATTAAATATATATAAATTATATTAATTCTCAATTTACATATCGAACTTTTGTCATGGAAATGTCTTCTTCCTTTCTTAATATTTAGAGACCATTCGCGTCTTCATTATCGTCATTCGCGTCAATAATAATAATATAACTAAAAACATTCAACACCTCCATTTGATCATTTGTGAGTGAACCATTCGAAGCGCACATATGAGAAGAAGATTGAATTTTCCTTGGGTTCACTACACTGCCAGTATAAAATTTGTTTTCCTGTATTTTCGGCGTGATTGAATTGACCAGTATACTATATGTAATATAATATGTTGTTACCTAGATATATATGTATTGTATAGTTAATATATTCCAGAACATTTAAGTATTTTATACATAATGTACAAGTATTGCAATCAAGTCACATTATGGATGAAGGCAGGACATGCGTGTTTTCCTTTTTTCACAACAAAACTACTCTTCTTATTCCTAATAAGAGAAATCTCTCTTTGTTCACTCCTATTTATTATACTCATATGTCAATAGGGAGTCTCGATAGATCCAATATTCGTATATAGCTATAGGAGTTGACAATATTTTAAGTAAAATACAGTATGTGTATAGCTCAGAACATTTTCTTATTCGACATCACCAGACAACCTTGAATACATTGTAACTTTTTAATTACTAAAAGTAATTAATAATAGTACAAGGTAGAATCTAAATTAGACATATGAACAATTACATAATATATTTTCTCATTTATTTAAGCCTAAGATTAAGTCCTAGCAAATACAACCACACATTACATCATATTTCATATTGTAATAGCTACTATAGGTATATAAGTTTATTAAAGTTAATTCACATTTTCCTACATGATTTCTCTAATAATAAATTTTCTATAATTTTTAACATTAATTTTCCTTATATATTGTGAAGTATTAGAAGAATACTTAGCCAAATAAAAGCGAGAATTTGTGAAAATATGAAGAAATCCTTTTGAACTTAAAAGAGAGAACTTGAATATCTCTGGCTTGTGTTTGAGAAAGGAATCGAGAAATGAAAGCTGGACCAAAATGCGTTCTGATACCGTAGAGGATTTCTTGGTCTCAAAATCCGTTGGAATTGTGCGTGTGTGTGTGTATGTGAATGGACTTTTCTTTGAAAGAGACACAGTAGAAGGTGAAGTGGCTCGAGAAATTCCAAGCTGCTCAAGTACAAAAATGCCTATTTTCCCAAATATATTTAATAATAATATTTGTATTGTAATGGTGTTGATTGGAGTCATTCGCAAGCGAGCTTGTTGTCGAAGCTCGTGAGGGAGATGGAGAACGCTTGGAGAGCACACATGGGATAGCGATAGTCGAGGGTGAAAACGTCTTCGGCCACGCGACCAAACTGAAGGACCACGTACTCCTCTGGAACCATTCATAAAAATTATCAACTTTGAGATCAAAAAGATGATGATGATGAAGAGTCTCACTCACCGTCAGACTCGTGGATGACTTGGAAGTTCTTCACCGACGCCTGCGTGACCCTCCCATGAAAGTTCAGGACGTAGGATTGACTTTCTTCGTTCCAAACTGGAGTTTTGTTCTTCAACTCCACTAGCCCGTCCATCTTACGACTCTTCCATCTCTCTGGAAAGTAAAGGAATATTCGTCTCATTTAATCATCTAACCCAAATCTTATTAATTCCATCCATTCGGTATGATGCTATACCATTCAAGCTTTAATTAAACTCATTGATTCTTGTAATTAATTAAATGCCTTGTTTACCAATCATGGTGTCATTTTCGGATTCGGCTCGAAATTCCTTCCTTTTGGTTTCATTAAGCATGCCAGGGACGACTACCGTCATTTTTCTTGGACCTTTGAATCCCAAGACGTTCGTTTCCTAAACAATGCGACAAAAGGATTATTGACTCTGTCCGAGAGAGTTGCACAATACGCAACCAAAATTTCCTTGCCTTTTCAAGAATATCTAAAAATTCTTCCATCCAATATCCACTCGATATTTTTAATTTCTAATATCTCAGTCCGTCCAATGAGCTAATTAGAAATTAAAAATATCGCGTGGATTTTCGATTCTTTATTGTAAAATTGGTGAATGAGATGAATAAAGTAAATGACATGACGTTTAGAGATGATTTACATAAATGACGGCGGTGAGTTCTTCTCTTAGGGTTGACTTGTCCATGAGAGGCGCGTTTCTCTTGGGGGTTTCTCCATTGTCAAAAACGGAGAATTGCGTGCCCAGTAGGTTGGAGCGGACTTTGCCAATGTAGGCATCGCCTCCTCTTGAGAGATCCGTTGCATCGGTGGAAATGAGATAATTGCTCGTCGCGCTCTTCTTTCGCTTCCGCCCAGCCAGCAAAAACACCTACAAATGTCAGTGTCAATTAGAGTCAAATGTGATGCGAAACAAATAAGTTTTAAATGATAATTGTAAGTCTTGACTCTACCTTTCTCCCGTCGTCCCTTTCCAAATGCATATAGTAGGTTGGATACAACCCGCGGTCCATTCCCTTCCTGTCCCGCGTGATCCGGCACTTGATTAGAAAACCCTGAACGGCCGGCTGCATCACGAAAGTCTCAATGTTGTCCATCACTTCGGCCAAGTTCACGCTGTACTTGGGCCCACTCGGATCTTCTTCAACCTACAAGATCACAATCATTCTTCATCATCCTCTCACTTCATCAATTATTCTCCGAATTCCTCTAACACGATTCTTAATTGCTCCAACTCACTCCTAATGAAAAACTTAATTGAGAGGACGAAACCAGAACTTACGCTTTTGAGTCTTTCCGGTGTTTTCTGGACAGCGTTTGAGTCCAGGGAGTTTTTTCCTCCCAGAACAGGAACAACTGGAGCGGATCCGTCGAAGGACTCTGACGTGCTCAAACCCCGCGTGTCCACAGAAAGTTTATTCAGGCTTTTACCTAAATTCAACCCAAAATTTATTATGACTTCTTAATTATAAGTTATTGTCAAAAAAGAATCCCCTTTTCTCCTCCTTGTTCTCCGCGCCATTCTCATGAAAATTGGCAATGGGATGGATTTGGGTGTTCATCGACTCGGAGTTGTTTACTTGGATGAGTTCGAATTGCTGACTATAAGAAATTTTCCAACAGGTGCGTGATGAGGGAAATCCCTTGACAGAGAAGACTGGCCAAATGGGGAGTTTGGTATGTGGGTGAACGGAAGACACGTCGCTTTTCCCTCATTCACGACTTCACGACTTTGGTGATCAAAAAACTTTTTTCCATTCCACTTTCGCACTTTCAAACTGAGCCAAGTCCCGATGTTCCCAACTTTACTTCCAATCATATTCCTTTCTATACCAAATAGGAAACCCATTTGGAGTCTTCTAACACTATGCACCAGAGAGACGAAGCCAAAATACCCCCATTTAATTACACAATTTAAGCATCTCCATTTGTTTAGATCTCATTTCGAGTTTCATTAACCCATATTTCCTTTCCCTCTATTAGAAACACATTTAATTCCTCTCCATCTCAAATTATCAAAAAGTAATGTCAATAGCAGCATTGATAATTAAGATATATAATAAGATATATATTGCATTGATAATTCCACTTCCACCATTTATTACTCTATTAGTCAATGTAAATTATTTGTATTAAAGTATTGATTGGCCAAAGGCGAAGTTGAAGCTTATGAACTTATTTGGTCATAAAATACATGGAATTTGAAGTTGGTTGAGAAATTCTGAAACAGTTATATAGTAAATCACACATTTACACGGAGCAATTAACTCTCAAAGTATTTCCGCTCCTTGTGGAAAATATTTCCTTTCAACATGTGGAGATTGTTGAGTCGTTGAGAGTCAAAGGGGATTTCCCCGCTTAATGAAATAACGAGCCTTTGATTTGCATCCAATTGAGCCCTTTGTTCTCTTCCACATTTCCCTTCGCGGACTCGAAGGGAAGTGGAGTTGAATAGAAACTTTCTCTTCTTCGTCTCTCTTAATGACCAAGAGAAGAAAGGCCCAAATGACCTCCAAAGGACAATCAAATCCCACACACTCACATCCACACAAAGGACTCACAATGGACAAATCCCCCTTAAAAGTCTAATAAATATCCAAATCTCACACACAACTGGGGGAATGAACGGAACGATGATGGCAATAGCCAAAAATGCATTTGGTCCATTAGACACGGCCATCAATAGTTATTATATGATGAATAAGAAGCTCATCATAATTTAATATATTTATTGCATAGGCAGCCAACCATTTGCCTTTAAAAAGAGAAAAAAGGCTTTTAAGTGCCTTGATATAAGATATAATATTAGTTATATTAGATATTAAATTCCAAGAACCTAACAACTTGTTAGATAAATATTTTTAACTTGAAAGGAAAAGAATCCTTGTGTATGCGAATATGAGTATATACTCATATAGGAAGTTCTTGGTCTAGATGAAGTGTAAGTATAAGTTTTGCCTTGCATAAAGTTGATCTCGGTTTGCATGTGAAGTCTCGTATTTTGTATGTAAATTGGGTGAGTAAACAAGTGTTGAGAGTTGAATTAATCAATAATTCAACAAAGTTCTCCTCTCAAACCTGAGGGGAAATTTGGGATTTTCTAATGGCTTTCATCTCAAACTTGAGATGATTTCCGGGAGCGGAGATGAATTTTTTTATTTTAATAATTCTTTCCATCACTTGAAAATTCTGTATTACTTGAAAGAATGAAAAAATATGATAAATGTATTACAAAGAATATTTAGTCTCAGTAGGTACTCAAATGCATCAAAAGGAATATAAAAGTGTATGAGGTTAAGGAGGTCAAATTACTAGAATAAAAAAGGATCTCACTAATGTATCAATTTTCCCCTTTAATCAACTGCCAAGTTCAATTATTTCATGGAGGTTCAAATTGCTCAATTCCCCATCCATGAGGATGAATTGAGATGAAATCTATTGGATTCGCAAATGATCATATTTTGTTCTCTCATGTTCTTGCCTTAAAAAATATATGAATTATCAAAGAATGGCAACTTACTGCAACAATGGTAATTGGCTCATCAGTCAGTTTAACTATATTTGGAGTCGTTGAAGTGAACAATTGGATGAAGATAATTGAGAAGTGATGAGGAGGAGCAACACGTTTCTCTCATTTCTTCTCCACTCAATTGACCTTCAGGGTTCGGGCAATAAGACTCTTTTGGAGAAGCTCTGAATTTGCAAAGAATCCCTGGTTCTTCTCCTGGGCTCATCACATCCTAAATCCGAAATGGAGATCTCCACATGGACCCCGTACTTGCTTGGTGTGAGGAGCAAAGGGGGCACGTGGGGCCTGGTGGAGAGAAGATTCCACACTGGGCCTCTTCCTCACCGAATTTCGGATTTGGAGAAATCGGGGTTTGAGTGAGTGGTGCGCATCTCCATTTCATGACCGGGGATTACACGACGCTCCTTGAAGATTACCAAAGACTCTCGCAACCTTTCCCCATTTAATTATGAGATGAAAGTCCCTATATCGCCCACTCTTCTTGACACAATGATCGATATATATCCATATTACCTTTATATACTACTTACTAACTATATAAGTATCCATTTATGCGTTTGAGACTCAATTTCCCAGCTTGTTATTATTACATACTTTAATTAGCGTTGACATCCCTGCCTTTGGACAGCCTTAAATATGAAAATGTATTATGAAATGTTAAGGAATACCAGGGAACCTTCTTAGACACTCATAAGATATTCTCATCTCATTCTTCTAGTATGTAATATAAATAAATATGACTCACTTTCGTGTTGACCTTTCCCTCGACTTTCATAACAAAATGAGAAAATGAGAATTCTAAATTATGAAATAATATTATTTTGACGAAAATTCTACTTTATGACATTTTTGCATAATAAAATTAAAGAAGCTCAGAAAGGGATTTAATCATATTTTTGAATTGGATGATGAGAATGAGGTTAAATGGTCACCGGGAGGTCAAGTTGGATTTTTGGAGAAGAAAAATAGTCAATTTGCTCACCATTGTTTTTCTCTTCTGAGCTCCTCCGTTTGCTCCGGTTCGTCTCGTCCACTTCCAAAACCTCCAAATCATCCTCAATATCCGTTACGAGATTTTTCACCTTTTTCTTCTCCTCGTCCTGAGATTCTTCGAGTCCGAGTCCTCCTGCGTCCAAATAATTAAAGTCTCTTCCAAGTGCCCCAAAGTCATTCAATTTTAAACAACATCTTGAGAAATCTCATTTTGTGTGGGGGAATGAAGCGGAAATATTAATTCCTCCCATTTACACTCTCGAAAATTCCAGCACACCTCTGAATTACCTGAGACGTCGGAGGAGGAAGAGGAAAGTGTCGCCGAGGGCCGAGAGTTCCGTCGGTTCGCGACGTTGTTGTTGCCACTGCGAATGAGGATTTCGCGCGCGTCGGAAATGTGCGGCATCCCGGATTGCTTCCGTTTTTGCTTCTGTCGATTCTCAATCAAGGCTTTCTACATTACACATATGGGAAACCCAGAATTAATTTCATTTCGCAATTGAATACACTCACTATACATACAATTATAATACACTCACTTCTTCTCTCTTCATTAGCACATCTCTGATCTGATCTTTACATTTGAACTTTGAAATAAAGAGACAAACTGGGAAATTCGAGAAACAAGCACTAGAAAATTCTGGGTACTCGTGCTAATTAATTGAACAAAAGGATTGGAAAATTTCTCTCATTGATTCTTAGTTGCTAATGTGAGAGTCGGATGATATGGAGAAGTGAATTGATTCCGAGGGGGCTGAAAGGAGAATCAAGTCTTGTGGACTTAAATTGGGATATTGTGAGAAAAGGAATCAATTTCCTCCCGTTATTTCTACCTCATTTGGATCTTCATCTCCATTGGCCGTCGCTTTTGGCCCAAAACCTAACGTTATTTTGGCAGGAAGATTCATGAGATTGTTTTGAGGAAATAATGAGATTTGGCGGATCGTTCATTCCTCATTAATCACTCCATTATTATCATTATTATTATCATTATTATTATTTTACTATGACCAATCCTTTTACTAAGGTTGATAGCTCAATTAAACACAGATGATCAGCTCAATCATAGAAATCTTACTGTACATTAACCATACACAATTCTATTTAATCCCCCAACTCCCCAGTTAATTAAATAAGAGTACATTACAATGGATGAGTCAGCTTCTAACTCGATAAAAAGAGAGTAAAATATGAGTAAAGTGACATTTGAAATATTAAGAGAGAGGAGCTAATGAGAACAAATGAAAGTCCAAGAAAGCCGTGTAAAATAATGTATGGGACTTGTAGGAGAATTCCCCCGAGTCCCAAGCCATCGAGACTTGAATCAATAATCCGCTCATTCACATTTATTGGCAAACACTTCGTCTCAATGTCTCGATTCTCAGAGCCATCACACCGAATAATCAACACACTCGTTGAGCATATACATACATAGGTATAATACATATATATTTTATATGTATAGTTTTAATATATAATACTATATACATAGTTTTGTGAGAGCCTGAGAGTTGAATAAACATCCAATCGTCTTTGTTTTGTAATAAGCTAGATACATAAAGGTAATATACGGTATATCCTTGTAGCTTTGGTTAGTTTGAGTTTTGGGGGAAATAGAAATGAAATTCACCTGATGGTCGAGCTTGAGCTTCCTTGCAATGGGTATTGGAACGGAAGAGACGATGTCATCCGTCACTCCGCCGCTCATCCTGGAACACAAGAAGGTGGAGGTTTTGAGTGCCAAGTCCTCCTGCCTCTCCGCTCCCACAACAAATGAACCCAAATGGAAAGTGAACGGGGGAGAAGAAAGAGAATCCTCGTGGGGATCCCCCTTCATTTATTTACATCTCCCAAGAACACCCAGGGTTGACTGGGAACGTCCAAAGTCCCTACATTGCCCATCAGTGGCATTTCCGCTGGGGGCATTTTCCCCCCGTTATTAACCCTAGTTAATATCCGACGAGAACCGCGGTGGGAACCGATTTTCCCTCCAACTCACCCGTGAAATGTGGGAGTTTGATCAAGAAAAGACCATTTCCCTCTTTTCACCCATTCGGAACTAAGAAAGGAATGGGAAGATCCCATACTCACAATCTCTTTCATATTATGGATTTTTGGGATTAAAAATTGAAAAACTTCCTTTTTTATAAAATACATTACATTTCACTCGGATGTCTTATATCCACATTGCTAAGATATACTCGTACTACATGTTAAGATTGTATTTTATATCTTACATAGTATATATGTATTTTATCTTATAATACAATGTAAGCCTACAATATACTATTTAAGTATATTGTAGGTGAGTATTTTTAATGCCTAATATTATGTTGGTAATGCACAAAGGTATCTGGGTAAGGTAAAGGTATCACTGTTGAGTATCTGTAGTATGTGTCCAAGTATATTTTAATCCAAATAATGTTATCTCATATATCATATTTTATCTCATATAGTAAAGTTTGTTTTGAAGGAAGCTTTTGTTGAAGGGGATTTGAAATTGGATCAATATAAATTGATGTATTGAGAATGTTGAATAAGATTTGACTTGAAGAATGGGTAGCAGAGATTCGAGAATTTCAGCCTTTCTGAGCTTCTCTCATATTCCATATTATATTTTAATGAGGTTTGATTGAGGAGATTTGGTTGTTCCCTTTGTGGACTCACTCGTATCTTCCCATTGGAATGGGCGGATGAAAGTCAGATACAACTAACGGACACCTCCAACCATGAAAAGGAGATCCAAGGAAAAAAAGAAACTCAACGTCAGCCAACTCACCCTAAAGAATCTACAAGAAATAGTCGAAAAACCATTTTGGGGCTCTCAAAAACTTTAATTTCAAAAGCACAAATTCTCCTTTATTATCTCTCCTAATTCATGTAAAGGACCAAATCTTCATAATGACTTAATTCTCAAACAAAGTGGGAATGTGAGGAAAAATTCAAATTTTCCTCTTCAAATTTCAAAATGCCTAACTGTGTCTAAACAGACCAACCTGAATTTCAAGAAAGATTAAAAAAAACCTTTTTTTTTATAAAATACGACTAAATAAAAAGAACTCGTGACTTTAATTTTCCTCACCAACCAAGAAATCCCCTCGCACGTCCAAATAGAGTATATGCGTATGGAAATATAGTTCTTGGATTGAGAAGAGATATCCGAGAGAAGTGACTAATAAAAACATTTAGAAATCCCTTCATCTCCACACAGAGTTATTGGAGCAAACAGACTTAACGTCCGTTGACAAATGTTGTGCCTTTTGAACAATCCCTTCTTTGTATGGGGAATATGATGAGAAGAAGCGAAAGTGGAGAGAGACGTTCTTCATAAATATGAGATATTTGGACACGAACTTCTCAAGGTATTTGTCAGGATAGTTGTGATTTTCCTAAAAGGGAACTTCCTTTGGAGACAAATTCATATTTCCCACCGTCCTTCCTCTTCAAATTTAAATGACTTTTGTCTCCCTGAGTCATTCCCATATAATCCCATTATATCTCATAAAACTCATAATGCGAACAGAGTCTTGGATTTGGAATGCATTAAAGGAGGAGGAGGTCTGATTGAATTCTCTTGTTATTTGCCACCATTGAGAATTCTTTTCTATTTATTGTCTCTTTCCCTTTCATTTCACTCTTACACGACTTTGCCATCTTTCCTAGCCCCGCTATAGTTGTTATACATGAAGCATATGAGACTTGTGAGGATATAGTGGAAGCATATATCTCTCACCATATCCATAAAGATCCTTTGTCAACTTCTCGCTTTTCTTCTCTTCATAATCAACCCTTTTAACAAATCTCTCAAACAAAGGCCCTTCCAAAATGTCAAACTTCTACTTCACATACCTAATACCCAAGAAAAAAACCGCGAGGATTTTAATTTCTACCAACCTAACCTACCTAACATTATTTTTGCGACATTTTCCATCCTTGCCCCGATTCCATTATGAAATTATGATGTTTGAGCCCTATTGACTCGGGTCCGTGAAAGGTGTCAAAGGATCCTCCTCGTGCCTTCTACGGCCAAATGTGTAACTTTTGCACTCAAATGCCGAACGGATGTTGGCTGCTCATTAACTCCGCATTGGTCATCCCCATGGAATCCTCCACTGAATAGATTGGATTATGAATATTGAGTACCCCGCCGTGGTGTTGTAGGCCCAGTCCATTCCGCCAAGACTCCTCGGGTCCCTGGGAGAGAGAAAAAGAGAAAAAAGATCCGCATGAAAAGGAGGGCGAACGTCCAATGGGCAAAATCTCCTTTTTCCGCACTCATTCCTCCGTCCAGACACACACACACACACATACACACACACTATATACACACATCTTCGCCGTTGAGGTTCAATTCCTCCGAACATCCTCATGCACATCTCACCAGACTCACTTCATCCTTCAAGTATTCAAATAGAATCAAATATAATTTGTAATGGACTCGGCGATATACTCATTTTTACTCAATACTTTTTAATGACATTGGATTCTCCAAGTGCACAGACCTTGGAGAGTGCTTATGAATTACCTGGCTTAATATAGAAAGAGACTGAAAGAGATAATTAGCCAAGAGGATTATTAGAAAAAGAACTGACCTGGGAGCGAGCGTGAACGAATGGTGGGGAAATGGTAACTAAGTGGACATTGGAGTCTCTGGCTATTTCTCCGATTCCCCGCATTTGTTGTCCGGAGGTCGCCATGGAGTCAACTCGGCCTCACTTTCCCAAGGAGCAAATCCTCACATTCTCAGCTATGCTCCTCAGTGGATGTCAAATACATTTATGCAAACAACACACGCGCCGTCTTTTGACTCACTCTTATACATCCCTCACCTCATAATGAGTCGCCGAGTCTTCTTCGAACGCGAACAAACAAATGCAATAAAGAGCCAATTCACCTCCAGACCAAGTGGATACACAAATATATACTCTTTCACCTAGTCAAGAAATATATTTGTATTAATCCGTGCTTAGCCCGGATTCATTCTATTACATATATGCATTCAATATTTAACATTTTGCAACTTTACATCTGTAGCAACTATTTAATTGTATTTAAGGTATTTAACTAATGAGCTTATATGGAAAGTTCATATTCCCATAACGGGGGACGAGGATGTTTGATTAAGCTCCAAAGTGTAAAATCTCTAAGAAGGGAAGATGAAGGGAACTTTTGTGATCCTTCGAATAAAAACGGGGAAAAAGCAGGAAAAGGCCATTTGGGTCGTTGAGGAAACTCCCGCGCTCTCCACACGAAATGCCTCATTTTGGGTCATTGAAATCCTGTTTACCTCGGGGAAATCCTTCACTTGGACTTGGAAATCCTTTCGCTCACCTCACTCTCATTTGATATTAGAGATTACTTCAACGTGATAGGATGAAATCACACCCGACCATTCTTCAATGAAAATTTATTATCCCAATTTGACTATGTACTAATTACAATCATAAGGAGTAGCTAATCTTTGTAATTATATGTATATTATGAATGATCTAACATTTAAAAATGAAAGCGCTGGGGTGATTAGCCATGTAAATACATATGAACTCCCCCCGCCGAACATGTAAGTAATGATTCTAATGACATTCTAATATGATTTGAATTGTGAGGTTTGAAGTACCTGAGTGCATAGTCGGAGCGACGAATCCCAGATCCATGTCCGAATGTAGGTGTGAGAAGGAAGAAGTCAATGTGACAAGAGATTTGAAAAGGGATTTGGCCCTTGACAGGTGCGAGAAGAACAGGTGAGGGACGAGCGCTTTATTTATCATCAAAGAACTACGAGATGACCTCGAACATCAATCCTTAATAGACAAATCCAAACAGGCTTCCTACCACTAAACCTTTTGTATATGAGAATTACAATACCTTAGGGTTAACATAAAGCTCATTTCCACGAGGAGCCAACGAGAGCTCACGCACTTATGTAAGTTCATGTTTAAAACCTAAAAGCTTAGAAATTAAAAATGATGAACGTCCTTCTTAGAAGTGTCTTCATAAATAGGAAATTCGTAGATAAAATAATTGACATTTACATAATAATACAATATGGGGTTTTGAAGAACTTTACATACGTGTGGATTGGATGACAATTGGCACTAAACGGAATTTTTCTCAACGCATTTGACATATTAATCGAACCAAGATGAAGAACATTAATTGGATTATTCACAGTGAACAACTAAACTAACTAGGTAAATACCTATGTCGAATTATATACAATATTGGCGGTAAGAGCGAATAAGTTTGACTTTTTGACCGCCAGAATTAATTGGACTTAATAAATGAAGACTGCAAAGGAGAGACGTCTTGAACAGTGGAGCATGGGTTAAAGTGATAATTTACATATTGAAAATGGGCTAGCCAACTCAAAGTTCATTAAATGTAAGTGTAGAGAATAAGGCATTTGAGAACGGAGGAACTCGAGAAAAGTGAGAAATTGAACTACGCGGATCGGAGTTTATAAAGAAGGGCGGCTCTTGGGGTTGAAGGGGATGGGGATGGGCGGGGAGGGGGCGGGTTCAATGGGGGGTTCTGGCGGCTGCGGCGGGCAAATCGGCGGCGGACTCAAATCCCCCTTATTCCTCTTCTTCATGATCGAGGCGTAGAAGATTTCGAACTTGGCCTTGAGGTCAGACTCAGACTTGCTGTTGATGCCGCCGCTCTCCACGTCTCCCTCGATCAAATTGTCCTCGTCCACCTCCTGAATCAAAAAGCAATTATACATTATTTACATATTTATTAATTATTAAAATTATTCATTTATTTCTAATGAACAATTTGATTAAATAGTTTGATGTATTTATTATTTAAATTATTTATAATGCATGAATATTCGCAATCTTGAAAAAATTGCATGTACTTTTGTTAGAACGTATTTTACTTAAATAAATGTGATTTAAAATTCAATGAAAGGGAAATAGGAAGTTTTTTTTACTTTGATTTCATGGAAGGTGACGGGTTGGGTTCTGAATCTCCCAGTCGGCCCTCGGTTTTTCTTCACGGCTCTTCTGTATGCCCCGGACGGAGCCTCGCTCGTCCCGGGATTCCGTCGGAGTCGAGAAAGCGGCTCAGGGTAAACGGCGTCAATGTGAAAGTCTTTCGGACTCGACATCGCATCAAGCCTGAATAAAGACGAAAGGGGATTTTAGTAATTTGAAGTTGGAAGGAAGGGAGAAGCCCATTAGAACACGTTGGAATCTGAGGGCTTCTGACCCAATGAGTTTGACCTGGGTGACGGGCCAATTCGAGGACTCACCTTGTGTCAGATGCGGAGGTGGAGGAAGAACTTGTGGGGTTTCTCCTCACTTTGTTCCACCCGAAGGCCCGCCATTGTGGACACCCGCCTGTGTCTCGGGGAACCGGGGAGGCACACCCACTATTTTTAGACACTCTCTGGTTTTTAATATCCGCAAATATGAATCTCCGACTCTGCTATTCCACTAACGCTCAATAGACATTTCAAACATATCCAGACCCTCACAACACTCTCGTTCACTACTCCAAATCACCCAAAACCGAATTGGTCCTTTGCGAAAATCCACATTCTCCTAATTCCTCCTTAAGAAGAAATGAATCGGATTAGAAAAACCTTTGTTTCCCCTCTCACTTCACTTTTTCAACAAAGGGAGAAATCAAAAATCTGCAAATTCTCAACAATTCTTCAAATCCTTATAAATTGCCCATGAGCCATGGCTTAATTAATTGGAAATTGACGATGAGGAAATTACAATGAAAATTGCCGGATTTGGACAAAACGGGTTGCATGAGACTCACGCGCGACTTGTCGCTCTTTGCCCCAAATAGCGGCAGGCCAATTTGGATATTTCATCCTCTTCCATATTCCATATTACATACATATAGTTACATACTCGTACATCTCATTACTAAGGAGGAAAATATTACATCGGTTTTTTGTGCACATGGAGAATGTGCGCACATCGGTAATTTGTATACATGAGGAATGTGCGCACATCGGTAATTTGTGGACCATGGGAAATGTGCGTACATGAATAATGTACGCATTATGGGAATGTGCGTGCATGAGGAATGTGCGCATTATGGGAGTGTGCGCACATAAGAAATAAATATGCACACATGAGGAATGGGCGCACATGGGGAATATGCACCCATCGGTAATTTGCGCATTATGAGAATGTGCACACATATAAATGTGTACACATGAGGAATGTGTGCACACCGGTAATTTGTGCACATGGGTTATTTGCACACATATGGAATGTGCTCACATAAGAAATGTTCGCATATTCCTCATGTGCGATTTTAAAACAAAAAATGCATTTTATAGTGGTATAGTGTAATTAAATGAAGTTTTCTATACTATTTTAACATTTTTCCTTATTAAACTTGAAAATATTTAATTGGAACAAGATATAATTTCACCAAATTTATAAAAAAAGTGCTAATTAGTGATGGATTCTTTAGATAAATTTATGTATTTGGATTATTTAATAAAGCTAACTCTTATCGATAATTCATTTTTTTGGTAACAGAACTATTCAGAGATTTTAAAAAAATCAACACAGATTACTCTGAAAAGTAGTGCTTTTATGCCGTATAATGAACTTTTAGGCAATTATACGCTCGATCTCAAATTATGCTTTTATGCGATTATACGGTACATATTTAGCATAATCTTATTTAAATAAATGATTCGTATATATCCAAAATATCAATAGGAGGAAAGGGGATAACTAGTGACATGATTACTTATGCTCATTATGCGATTCTTCCTCCTTACTCATTACTCTCATATCTCTACCTTATGCCATCACTTCCAGGGATGACAAAAGTATCAAAATATCCCTTGAATCTTTTCAAATCTCCAGCAAGTCGTTAAAATTATCCCAACATTTTGCTCCCCATTTTCAATAAGAATAAACTCAATTATTGTTTTATCGCTAAAATTATATTTCGGCTCATGAGGAATCTCATTATTGATTATTAAAGGCTTAGTAAACCACGATCATTATTTTATAATCGTTTTCATATTCTGCAGTCTTCATGTTCGTTTCCGCGTTAGTTAATCGAAATTTAATTTGCAATTGTAATTTATGATTTTTTGAAATATGCAATAATGAAGAGTTTTTAAAAAATGACTCGTAATTTTTTGTCCAATTCGAATATTTTTTTTAAATCTCTTCTCTTTTATGTTTAATTAAATAACTTTTGTTTTTACCAAGAGCATACATAATTGATCATCTTGTACAACAAACGATGGAGGTAAGCATACATACAACATATATATATATATACTTATATATATATATATAAATATATATATGTGTGTATTTATTAAATTTATCAATCTATACATTACAATTTTCTACTTTTGATTTTAAAAATACATTATTTCATTTCAAGAGTCGTATTACATATTTCTGTGTATTTCATATGTTGCGTCGCTTTCGCTGATTTTCCATGATTGACAATTGAACTCAAAAAGAAGGAATTTTGAATTTGGCATAGTTCACTCGTTCACTGTTTAATTTTGTAACACTTGACTTGAATATGTACACATTATAAGATTTGACTTACAACTATAACTATCCTATGTAAAAGTTAAATAATCAAAAGTCTAACAATAAGTCTTAAACCTAGCTATTGACATATTTTTTGTATAAATAATATTTGAATCTCAACAGAGAAGAAATGAAGGAAGGAGGGGAGTTGATGAATGATGAGGGTTTTGTTAGAAGTGGGATTTGTGTGTTGGGGCGGGTCAACGCCTCCAGCTTCGATCCTCCTCGTCCTCTTCGTCCTCTTCATACTGAAAGAGAATCTCGTCCGCGAGGATGTCTCCGAGCTGGGCAAAAACCATGAATGAAAGTTCAGAACTCCCGTGATAATTTTTAAAACTCACCTCGTCTTCGTCCATCATTCCTCCGTCGTGTCCGTCGTGATCTTCGTCGTGGCCGTCGTCATGGACGGGCTTTTCTGCTCCGACATTTTGTACCCAGGAAAGCATCAGATGCGTGTCTCCCATTGTATGTCCATTCTTCATGGCCACTTCCGCATGCTTCCTCGTCTCGTACTCAAACGTCAACGAAGGGACTTTCAAGTCCTTTTCCAACTTTCGAACATAACCGAATTGCTACAAAGTCAATTCAACAATTAACAACAATACAAACTAACAATTTCCCATTTATATTTCTCATTTCCCTTTTACCCAAGCCGCCTTTAAAGTTACTACATATTTGTGTAAATCATGAGATGAAGTGAACAAAAAAGTTGATAATATGAAAATACCCCAAAATGAGCCGCAATTTCTTGAAGTCTATGAACTGGAAATCCAGAAACTCGAACTTTGGTGGTGCGTCGATCAACTGTCCTCAGAGATTGCATTCTTCCTCTGAAAAAGATACAATTCCAATAGCAAACATAGTCCTCGACCACATGACCTCGGCATTTTAAACATTATATTTTACAACAATTGGATTCCTTGGGTGATTGTATAAGTTGGACTGACCTTCCTCCACGCCCCCTTGGGTATCCCCTCATGAGCCCCCTGGAAGCAGGGCCGCCGCCCCTTGGGAAATAGCCTAGAAGGGTCGCTTGGGTCCGCAACTCGTCCACTTTTTGCTCAAGGGCATAAGTGTCTCCTCCCTCTTGTTCTTTCTGGTACAAGTCCAACTCCGCGTCCAACATTTCCTTCTGCGTCTGAGAAACAGTCAATGGAATCAACTCTGTTGCTCATACATCAAAATTTAAAAATTAATTTCCACACACTCACACAGTCAAACAGGAATGATAAATATAAGTATGAAAATTGTTTTTAAAACAATTCTAATCTTTCACTCATCGTAATCGTATTTAAGTTGAACTCAACATCACCAGTAATTAATATAAAAATCAAATTTAGTAAAACACATATACCAGCAAAAATAAAATGTCATTAGTAATAATAGTAATAAATTGGAAAACTCATAGAACATTACAAGGGGAAATAATGAAAGTGAAATGAAGTCAGAATCATTCTCAAATAATAGAGAAAATTTAGATACTCAATTAATAAATACATAAATGTGCAAATTCCAAACGACGCGTGCAATTGTGCAAAAAAGGATTTTCCTAAACAAAGTTAGCAAAAAGTGAAAGAAGAACTCAAAACCATCAAGTAAAAATTGCGTAAAAAATTAGCCAGCAAAATACTCATGTTTCCAAAAACTACTATTAGGGATTACGAAGTAAAAAAATGATGCGAAGGCGTTCAAGACTTAAATGAGATTCATAAGTAAGAAGTAAGTAAATTGAAAAAAGTGAAAAAAAGGGTTTAACTACATGTGTTAATACATAAGGAGTGTACTGCACCTCCTCCTTGGTCTTAGGAGTAGGTTTTGGTTTGGGCGGGAGCACAGAGTTCTCATCCAGGTTCTTCTTCATCGTCTCAATGCTCTCTTGGAGGGTTTTGATGAGGCGCATGAGGTTTTCCTTCTCTTCCGTCTTCATCGTGTTCCGGTTCGTCTCAAGCTTGGCAATCAACTTTTTCTGCTGCTCGATCTGCTCCTTCAACATGTTCCGCTTGCGTTGTTCGAGGTCGCCCTTGAGCTTAAGAGCCTCGGACATTTTCTTCTCAACCTCTTTCTTGAAGGTTTCTTGGGCCGCGAGGGATTCTTGGGATTTCTTTATAGCTGCCATTGCCTGAAAAACATCAAATTATTCTGAGGTCGGTTCATCAATATCGAGGTGAATTTATCCAAAATTCCTCATTATTGTCAATCCAATGAATTGGTTCGTGGGAATTACCTGGACTTTATCGTTGGCCACATCAGGTTTCTTGTAAAGCATCGAGGGATTATAAACGGTTTTTGTTAAATTGTTCCCCGAGACTAGGATTTTTTCTTGTTCTTTCTCACTATCACTTGTATCCTGGCTGAGTCGCTCTTGGGAGAAAAATTTTTGAGAACCTTCAGCTCCCTCGCCTTCTTCGTTCTCCTACAAATAAAAGAAGTCAGAATGAGTGACAAATTCCTACAATTAAATTAGAATGAAAATTAAATACGACCATCTCCATTTTTAATTAGTTTTTGAGAAAATACAATTTAGAAAATGGATATTATAATAAGTGAGCGAATATGGGTGAGAAAGAGCGTGTACCTTTTCCTTGTTGTGCCAGAACACCCGAATGAACCTGTTGTTGAGGACTGCATCGGTGGAACGGTAAGCCGCGAGGGCTTCAGGAGGAGAGGAGAAAGTAATCAGTGCGGCCTCGGGATCTCCTTCAAAGGTGATTTGGATATTGAGGATCTTTCCGAATCGGAGGAAGTGGGAGTTCAAGTCCATGATGTTGTTCTGTTCCCGTGGGATCCTCTTGACCTCCAGAGAGCTGTTGAGGAAATTTTTCTTTCCGCCGAGTCGGCCGTGGTCGAAGCCGCGGCCGCGCCCTCCGCGTCCTCGCCCAAGACCCCCCATGTGCATCCCTGCGTTGTGATGGAGACCCATGCGAGGGTCAACCAGCCGCTCACCCACACCCGACCCCATCACAGGAACGCTAATGAGCTCGCGTTGATGGACTTGGAAGCCTCCAACTGGGGGACCGCGAGGGACCATCCCTCGACTGCCTCTCATCCCTCCTGCTACAAACACACAATAATCATCAAAAATTCATCCAACTCAGCCAAACACTTTATTTAACTCAAATATCCCAATTTTTAATGAACATTTCTAACTTAAACCACCACGATTATTTGACATTTTATTTTATCCTTGGAGTCTTTTGAGTTAACCCACATGAGCCAAACCATGGAAAGTCCTCAAGGTTTCATTTAGCTTTTAAACAAGTTTTGGAAATTATTGAGCTCAATTGAGCTTATATATATATATATTTACCTGGGAGTTGACATTCAATTGGACCTTGGGGCATTCGTGGTCTGTAGCCACCATGATGACCCCAACCCATTGGCGGAGGTACAGGATGAGGCTCGATGAGGTTATTGCCTAAAACACACACGTGAGTGAGTTGAATTCAGTTGAACTCATTTGATTGATCCGAATTTAGAATTGAGTCAAAAGGGCTCACCCATCATTCCAGAAATGAAACCAGGGCGGATGATGGGATTCATGGGAGTCATGGGAGTGTAATGTTGTTGTTGGGAAATGCCAGAGGCCTGATAGCCCTGATTTATCCTTTGCCCCGTCGCCGTTTGCATTGTCAAGTCCTCAAGCACAACGGGATCAATTCCATGGTCGTAAGGGCACAACTCTCCTCGCATGCACAATCCTTTTTCTACAAATGAAAAAAATAACTTTGAAAATCACCCATTGTCTTCTCATAATTCAATGAATCATTTTACTATTTAAATGTTGCATTTCATTAAAAAGCATGAACTAACCATCAAAGTCTTTGCATCGTAAGCCGAGTCCCGCCACATAATCTGATGGTAACACACAAGAAAGTCAATTAACATCCTCAAATGTTAAACAATTCACAAAGTTTTTGTTCAATTCAAAAATTTAGCATTAGAAAAGAGATAATGGGGGAAAGAATGGGTTTACTGTCTTTGTCCTGAATTCCAGTGCGGACGATGATGCTTGGGAGGAAGGATGACTTGATTTCTGGGATGTTCAGCTTGATCTCTTCGGGTTCTTTTTTTATTTCTATTTTCTCAATTCGTATAGGAGTTCGAGATCGGTCTGGAGATTTGACGGGGGAGCGGGATCGGCTTTTCCCATAACGACGGTATCGTCCTGAACTAGGTGACCTAAGTAAATCAATTAATTTATTTTAACTTCTCCAACAACATTCCAGAATTACTAAATGAAATTATAAATTAATTAAAAAATTACTCAGCATCTCAATTTATTTGAGAAATAAATGAAAGAAAGAGAATGAAATTATAAATTTACCCTCTTCGATCCCAAAGGTCTCTATCGTATCTTCGCGGTGAAGGTTTCCTCTGTCTGTGCCTCCCACGATCGCGATCTCTCTCGTTCCGTTCTCTATCTCGTGGACTTCTGGATCTTCTCCTGTTCTCTCTTGATCTACTATTCCTTCGACTCTTCACTCCGCGGACGTCGTCCTGCCCAACCATCAAGTTCATCAATGAGTAAACAAACATTTTTTATTTATCAATTTAATCAAATTGAGTGCAATAAAAATACTAAGGCAATTCATTTAGAATGTATTTATATATCAATTGAATAATATAGGTGTAATGTTAATTATTAATTTAAATGTGTAATGCAAATGAATTTTAAATGTTTAAATTGATCTGTTACATCTTTGCGTTCCCTCTTGGTCGCTCGTTCGTTCAAAATGGGCGGGGCGCTTTGTACGCTCAACTCTGACTCAGCCGATAAAGAATCCGACAACTGGGTGGTGCTCATCCGATCCGATCCGCTCGAGTTGCTTTGATTAATTGATCCACCCACGCTCGATAACGAAGAGGTGTTGAGTTGAGAATTTCCTCTTGAGTTTTCATTCGAGGAAGAACTCTTCGATGAATCCCGAGAGACTGACATTGAGTGCGGCGGAGAATGATAGCCTGAATAATAATTAAGACGATTATTGAAAATATTTAATTTTGTTAAAAGTCGTATAAAATAAATAGCTACTAAGTTTTACAATACATAATTACATTAATATGGTTACTGTGTTAATTATAAATATTGAACCGAAAATCATACCAGAGCTCAAATTTAACATTTCAGGTTCAGGTAGAGCAGGAAATTCATCTTCAGGATCATCCATTGTTTCGAACAGAGGTTCTTCGATTTCCTCTTCCATTTTCTCTACAATGGCTTGAGGATCAGGAGGAGGTTTAAAGGCCAAATAGTCACCAGATTCGAGAATATCAAATAGGTTCTTGACAAACTCCTTTGTATCTGAAAGGGTTAATTATAAAAAATCCTAAAGTCAGAATTAAAATTAAAAACGGAGAAAATTATATATTTGTATGACTGTTGTGGTCAAATGTGTAAAAATCTCGCAGGAAAACTGGAAAGTATTAAAATCTAGGATAATGGAAATTAAATATACCCGTTTGCAAAAATACATCAAGTTGAGTTTGCATGCATGACTTGAGTTCATCGTCGGGTTTGTCCTTTCTCAAGAGGGCCATAACGTATTTTGCAAGAGCAGCTGGGTCCGCATCACATCTAATTAGAAAGT
This sequence comes from Neelides sp. FZ-2019, assembly GCA_009869795.1. Classification (NCBI taxonomy): domain Eukaryota; kingdom Metazoa; phylum Arthropoda; class Collembola; order Neelipleona; family Neelidae; genus Neelides; species Neelides sp. FZ-2019. The sequence goes on from VJMY01000162.1 coordinate 117,982, forward strand.
CGATCTCCAATTATTCCCAAATTCTCAAAGGATCAAAGTGAAATAATCTTCGTCGTCATGACTTACATTGGCTTTAGTCGATGGGAGAGCCAAACACGGAGACACTCAAAGTCTTGGACAATCATCCTTAAAGATGACCACTTGGATTCTTGATATCAAATCTAAAAAGAGAAAGCACCGTTACAACAATGACATTTCCCAAATGATCCCCCTCCATTGGAACATCATTTGGTCCGGGTAAATACAAAAGCCGAGTGGAACTCGAATCTCCTCAACCCCATTCACAAACTCAGTCCCTCCCGGACCCATCACCCTAATTCACATTAAGTTAATTAAATGCCAATTAAATTAGAAGCCACAAATCCAACAAGAACACCGACCACTAGATGGTCATTAGCTAAATATTCTCAACTCCTGGGCTAGGCCAGAGATCCTAGTAAGCAAATATGGTAATTTAACCTTTAAAAGAGTCGAGTTTAACAACAAGTAGTGATAATGATGAGAAGAGTAAAAAAAACCAGACGTATTGAGAGACAAGAAAGTGAGCCTGGGAATTGAGCCCTTTCGCTCTGGGGCTGCGAGGTCAAGGGGGAGCGCGGAAGGTCGCTGGAGGACTCTGGGCGTCTCTGGGTTGGTTGAAGGGAGGTCAAGGGCCCCTCGGTCTCTCGAAGGCCTTCAAGCCCATTCGGAGAGACGTTTGGCTCAAATTGGTTGTTGAAGAGTGGAAGTTGATAGTAGGGGATTCTCTCACATGCCAGGCGGAGCTCCACATGGACGTAGCCCTGCCCTCGCGACCCAAACCCCATCTACCAAACTCCGCTCCTTTCCCTTTCTCTCCCCACCACCTCTCAAATCCACACAAGCCCCCAAGGGAGACAAAGGAAACTTCAACACCTTCCAGATCTTCCTTCCCCAAATGAGAGATGCGGATGGATGGATGAGATGCTTTGTTCGCTTATTAATCTACACATCCACGAAATACTCATTTAAATACCCAATGTTTATTATTTAGGTAGTGGGGACCTGGAGACTGTGGAGATACGTATTTAAATATACATGTATAAATGCCTTTTAGGATGAGCTTAATGTGAATGAATTTTTAACCTTTTAACATATGGAATATTAAATTTACATGTCAATGCCTACAAATATTCTTCCCATTTTGTCTCTTTTATCTTTCTATGGGTCTGTATGTATTGAACTAACGATGAATTCTTATCAGTTGATTATCAATTCTAATTTCTAAGAATGAAATTGAAATGATGCTTGTTTTCATTGGTATATACATATTTCTAATGTGAAGTAGATAGCATGCGAAAATAAGTAAACCAGAGAAATCTCGAGAGATAATATTTTATAAAGGTGTACTTAAAGTTAAGGAATAAAGAACCCAATAGTCTGTTCATTCAATTTAAACTGATGTTCTGTACTAAGTGTTCTATGTAAGTACTAATAAGCATTGTGAGATAACTTAAAGAAAGTTGAAAATGGAAATGTAAAGCTAATTATGCACCTATTTGTATTAAATACAGTTTTACCCAAAGCATTCATGAGCCATTGAGTCTCTGTGAGTTTAAGATAACAGTTAGAATGATTTAAGGAAAACACTTAATTTTCCTTAAGTGAAAATCATTTGGTTTTCACTTGTATAGCGTTGGATGAGCGTTTTATATTGAAATTGAAAAATTGAATGATTCGGATGATTTAGATGCAGATGAGGTATGCATTGGTATATGTAAGTATGAATGATTAGGAGTAATATCTCCTTGAAGGAGATCGAATGACCTCTCACCTTATCGTCTAGATCTCGGGTACGAAGAAGGCTGATTGAAGAGCCCGAACGTCGAGTTCAATGACCCAGAGTGCATTGAAAAGAAAGTTCACCGGAGTTTCTCTGCCTTTCCCTTTCCTATCTCTGGGTGAAGATTGGTTATAGATATACCTCTACTAATATGTCCATATAGGGAGAGACAGTATAGGAGAGTCTCTGGATTCCCCCTGGTTCGCCATCTCTGGTGGAGAGGGAAGAAACCTACCGAGAAATCGTTTTCAAGCCTATAAAACCCTGTGTATTGAGATAGGAAAGTTCATTCTGGCATTCCCTCCATTGGGCTCCATTGTCTCTTTGTCCGCCATCCAGTTCAGACGCTGAGGAACTGACCTCCTCCGAAGACTTAAGCTTTTGATTCGCTTTAGTTACTTACCTTAATTAAGCGCTTAATCTCCTTGAAAGCTCAATATGTTCGACTACGACGTGGACATGGGGGGAGAGTTCGGAGCGATGGAGATCGATTTTATGAACGAAGGAGGTTTGGTTCTTCCGATGGGCGTCCGGCAAGCCCCGCTTGATTTGTCGGAGCCAAGCTCTGTGGATGTGGACGACGGCGGTTTGGTCCTTCCGATGGGGGTCCCGCAAGCCCCTCTTGATCTTTCGGCGTCGAGCTCATTCTTGGATGTCGTCGCGACGAACTTGCCTTTGTCCGAGAGGTAATTTACTCAATCTCAATTTCCTTTACTTCATGATTACCTATGGGGGAAATGGCCCTTTCATGCTTAAATACCATCTCTTGCAGATTCAAGTATATTTCGGCTACGGTTCTTGCGGATCCAGCGCGCCAGGCGGGTCGTGTTCATCCCGGAGGCAAGATCATGCAACGATTGGGAGAAAAGTATGCGAAAACGATTAACATGGTGTTAAGGAAAGCAAGTCTCGCTCGCGAAGAAGACAACGAAGCGGATCTGAATGATGAACTGAAAACAAAGAAAACTCTTGTAAGAAATGCTCTTTAAATTGACCATTCATCATTCGCATAGCAAGCTCTGGTGGGAATTGTAACCATGAATTGACAATTCTAGTCGCGACGAGTTGATGCTAAGAACGACAAGAGCGGGCATCAAGTTGCTCCCGAGACTCGACGAGTTCCATTCAAACGGTTGGGGAAACGTACTCCTTTCAAAGCCGCTGCAAACAAATTTGTGAAGACCGAAGAGGGTCGTTTTTTAAAGATCGAATGTGTTCACCCAGACATTGCTACAGTTTCTTGCCCAAAAATTGACCGATCGACTCCTGTTCGCGCTTCGGTTGTCCAACCTGAAAGAACTGTTCTCCCGATTTACGAGAATCGACAAATTGAATTTCTTAAGCCGACTCGATTTCCCGCAAACCCGCGGACGTACCACAAGACAAGCAATTCTAAGTAAGTGCATTGATAAGTCTTTGGATAGCCAAAACGGATTTTGACTCAAGATTTTCTAAGTTGATCATCATTTCACCTATGCTTTGAACTTGTAGTTCGGTGAGAAAGTTCGGAGGCTATGAGTCGACCGAGATGCCAAAATCTAGAGAAGAACTTGATCTTGAGCTCGATATTGTAAGATTTACTTTGTTTTTTCATAATCTTGAACTATATATTCAATTATTTTGTTTGGTCCATAACAACTTGACTTATTTGTTTGTACTGTTGCTTTTAGTATATGGCTAATGCCAAAGGAAAATCACAGCAATCGCCAATGTCTACGAACAATGAAGATTAAAGAAGATTGTCAATTAAACTCTTAATATCATTTTTAATATGAGCAGACGTATGTATATAGTTTTAAATAATAGTGCAACTTAAATTATGATCTTTATTCTTTATGACACTTCTGGATGATTTACAATTTTTATTTTTACATGCTAGGTATATATATATATTTTGTTTACAACAAATTACAATTCAATCTTATTGCAATAAATTTAAAAAATGTCTTTTATTTGTCATTTTGTATTGATTCGTTAGATATGATTCATACTACGCTCACCATTGTACAATTTAGAATTGTCTCGGTTGCATTTAAATAATTAGAAAAAATGGAATTATCTCAAGTTCAAGAGGAATGTTTTTGTCAAAATCTAATGTTTAGTAAATAATATTTTGGAAATTGACCCAAAGGAATAGAAATACAATGTAATCTTCTAAACAACTCGCAGCCACCTTAAAACGCTTAATTAATTAATACTCCTCTCTCATACAAAAGATAGTAATTATAATAAATGATGTTCTACAATTAGTAAGATTTGAACTCTCAGCTAAGTGTATATATTATATAAACGTAATGAAATATATGTACACATTCATGTCATCTATGTTAGGCTCTATTTAAATATAATGTATAGTCTTTTATCTTTATATTACCACTTGTAATGAATATCAGTGAGGATTAAATGGATAAAGCTTCTTAAATTAAAATTAAAATTACCCTCAGCATATTTTAAATCCAGGAATGCCAATTTTTATTCTTTGTCGTATACGTGACGTGTAAGAAAATACTAAGGACAATAAACATGTAAACGTCTGACTTCCAATTCCTTAAACTCAACTTACATGGCAATTTTTTCAATAATTAAAATACTCATAATTTGGAAATACTTTTAACTCATCGGGTCAGGTCACAATGAAATGTCAGAGAACTCTCGTTCATGGGGAAAGAACCATAATGTTCGACCGGCTCCGACTCCGATTCAATTGGGCACGATTGTAATCACCGGCTTTGCACAAAAAACAAATTCCCATTATTAAAATTCCTCCAAATTGAGCAGGTCCGAGTTTGATCCAATCTTTGAAATATCAATAACTTACCAATGACTCCCGAACGCGGTGGTCGTTTTCGCTTTTGATCAGGTCGGTGGAATGCTTGGCCAGTTTTGAGAGCTTCCAGCAGATTGTCCATCACGCCCGTGTCGTCTCCGGCACTCATGTCCACAAGGGCCTTTTTCCGAGCAGCTCGTTGGGCCTTTTCTTGTTCAGCCTTGACCTTCGCTTCCTTCGCCCTTCGAATCTTCTCTTCCGTTTCCCGGACTTTGATATTGTCTTGATGGGCTTGCTGCTCAAGGCATAATTAAGCACGTTACATGAATACTGATATTAAAGACACGATTGAGATGAATTGTAAAGGCAATTGATGGTGTTTGACAAACCTGGAATTGATTCTTGAAGATTTTGAGATCTCCAAAGAATTCCTCGACTGTGTACTTGTTTTTATCAAATGCATAGTATTCGGCCAAGTCGCTGAATAGCGAATCAATCTTGCTAAACATTTGAAGAAGAATGTCACATTGCTTCCTTGCTTCACATGAAAACGGCTAGAAAAGAGGAGAGGAAATGAGATTTACACATAAGAACTACAAATGAGATCTAACCAAAGACAAAACTTTAAGAAATCGCGCTCAAATTGGATGAGCTTGATTGAGTGGAATAAAGGGATGAGAATAAATTATTACATTCATGACTTCAAAGAATTTGTCGTCATGGCCCTGAGGGACCCTTGAGTTCTTGAGGTCAGTCTCGAGATTTTTGAGGTCGCTGTCCATGAACCGAAGGGACTTTTGAATGGTTTCTACAGAGACGCGGGCCGCTTTGTCCAAGTGAATCAGTTCTTCGTCGAAGGTGAGGACTTCAGGGAATTTGGCCTCGACCGTCTCGACGAGATAGTGAAGAAGCGTCTGGCGATTCTCCACATCCTTTGTACCCGACAGCTTCGGCAAATAAGAGATTTCGAAACCAACAGCTTGGCCATTTCGCGACCCGCTGTTCATCACGTTCCCCATGAGAAGAACGAGTTCGAGGAGCTTCGCGAGCTTTTTCGAACTCTTGATTTCCTCACAAGCCGCCGTGGCAGCAACAATTCCCTGCACAAGTCAACCAACATGAGAACTTTTACAAGAACCATCCAATATGAAAGGATCACGGAAATGATTTGATCGAATGGGGGTTTTTATAATAAAAAAAGTCACTGGGCCTCACCGGTTTTGTATCCTGAACCATGTCCGAATATTGTGATCTGAATTTTAAAGAACGAAGTCTGGGCACGAGGCGTTTTATGGTCGAAATCTACGAAAAGAAAAAAAAATCCTCGCAAGTTTTAATAATTCCTTTAAATCTGCAAGGAAGTTGACTAGGAAAATGTATGTATGGCTAGGCATTATGTACCGTGACAGCAAATTGTTCTCCATCACTAAGTTCCTCGTATTGAGATTGAAGTTCGTCGAGTCTCTTGAGTTGATCCGGCGGCGGGAGATAATTGATCAGTTGTTCGAGAACGTTCCCTGAAAGAACTTCTTCGTCACAACGGAGAATGGCTCTTTTCACTTCATGGAAGCTCAAGTGCTTCAAAGATCCACCATGAAGGATTGAGAGATTTTGGGCAGACTTGGGGTCAAGGACTCGAAGTTCCTTCACCTTCTTCCCACCAATCGAATTCGACTTGTCATTTTCCTCTACTCAAACCAATGAAATTAAAAAAATTCAATTCCAGTTTGCTTCTTGTTTTAGCATAAATTTGACAAAATTTGAAATAATTAAAATAATTCAAGTAATAAAATAATTAAATTGAAAAATTAAATAGAATTAAAAAATTGCCTTTGTTTTGTTTGCTCGGGGCTTTAGTCGAGAATCGCAAAAGTCCTTCTAAAAGGTCTTCAGACGCCAATTTGTCCTCCTCCACTTTCACCCAAAATGACTTTTCCGAGAGTTGCTGAGGGGCAATCTAAATCATAAAAATATAGGAAATGAGCTCTAGATGTCAAATTTGTACAAAGACGAGCCCTTGCCGTTTTCCAATTGGCCTTCTTCATAGGAACGTCGAGCTTGTATTTCTTCTTGGGCTTCATTCCATACGGAAGGTTCTCAGGAAGTTGTCTCTGAGGTAAGAATTGAGGTGGTGCTGGGCCTCCGAAGGGAGGCGGCGGCGGAGGCGGAGGACCTGACCCTGGAGGCGGCGGTGGTGGCGGAGGTCCGCCGAACAAAGGAGGAGGTGGCGGCGGCGGCGGAGCTCCTTGGAGAGGAGGAAGAGGCGGCGGCGGTGGCCCGCCCATCGGCCGAAGGTTTTGCGCAATGTGATCCTGAGCATTTTTGTAGTCCGACTGGGGCTAATTAAATATATTTTGAGCATGTTAAATGATCATTGAATCAAAGTCAAGAATTTTGAATTTTTTTAAATCAAAATAATTACTAGAAGTGCATTAGTGAACCAGGTGTTATTTTTTAAAAGTATTGGATCTGATATTTAATTTCCAGTGTATTGATTTGGAATTAAACTATCATTTGCATAAAAACTGATGATTGATTAAAAATACCTTGACTCCTCCACCGGCTTTGAAAGATTCTTCAAGTTCAATCACTCGCTTTCTCAATTGCTCAATTTGGGCATCAGCTTCTTGCTTTTGTGTTAAAGCCTCTTCGAGTTTGACGTTGATCTCTTCGTTTCTCTTCTCGTCTGCAGCCTTCAGTTTTTCTTTTATTGGGACAAGGATTTACGAAGAATTAGTAAAACAGTAATTGAATTCAATCCCTACTGGGTTAGCTAAGGGAAACTGAATTACCAATCACAAGGTGTGTTATTCCATCAACGTCAATGTCAAACTTTTTGGCTCGAAAGTCAGGGTCATAGCCACTCCGATGAAGAACAATTTGAGCTATGCATTCCTCTATGAGCTTAAAATAAGCAGCTCTAAAGGGACACACGGAGCCAAAAACAACCAAATATATTAGTTCATTAAACTACACTTTAAATGCAAATCAATTTAGTTAGTTCATTATCAAGGGCAAGCCCTCAGAATTAAAATGAAATAAAAAAAACAAGTTCTGAATTTCATATAAAAATTAAATGTGAATGTCAACATGTCTTTTATTTAATTAGTTTTTTTAATCAAAGAATTGATTAGAGTACCGAACAGTGGAATCCTATGTATCCAGAGTATGCGAAAAGAGCAATTAGTATTACAACTCAAGCTCAAACCAATTTTTTAAGGGGAATGTAAAGTCAATTGTTCGTACCTCACGAAAACGTCATCTCTGATCGAAAGGAGATGTTGGAGAATGGCAAGGAACAGCGGAGCAGCCGGGGTGTCAGCTATTAAATTTTGAATCAATTCATAGCATTCCTTTGGGTCATCCAGGTCAGCATGAATGCAATCGAATTTATCCGAGAATTCATCGAAATCTTCTTCTTTGTGCTTGAGGAAGACATCGATTTGATACGCGAGGTCACCGGTGGCCTTCCGTTGCAATTCGTCCACCATCCCATGCATTCCAGCCCGCATGAACTCATTGCGTAGACAAATCCGAAACTCGCAATCTTCCGGCATGTTCACGATGGCGTTAATCAATTGCATGGAGCTCACCTACCATCCAAGTAAATGCCCATTTTAATGAATTCCATGCAAGGACAAGGACCCAGAGGCTCTTAATTGAGCTTCTACTTAAATTCATTCAAAAGGGTAATTTAAAACTCACCCTGAGCGAGTCGTTCTCTCTTTGAGCAAGCCCTTGGACGATGGGGATGAATCGATCACAACCTTTATTCTCGGCCGAGATGGTAATGGCCTCAAGAACCCTCTCATGCCCATGGAGGTCAACGAGGATGCAGACGGCTCCGAGGAGCTTGGCCGCCTCTTGCATGGCCATGGGTCGACTCGGGTCCAAAGATCGAGACACAAGTGGGAATACCTTGGAGTAAAATGCCTCGTAAGTTTCAAGAATTTCCTCAAGAGCTTCTTCCCTATCAACGTCTTCGTATTCGTCGAAATACATTATGATAAGATAGGAAATGTAATACGTGCAATGCAATGGAACTTTTAAAGTACAAATGAACTAATTACTCGAATGTGAAATGTGTTTTTGAATGAAAAATAACTTGAAATATTTGGAGAAAATTTTTTGGGGACAATTTAGAAAATGTTTCACCTCTTTCTGATCAAAAACTTGCTTGAGTCCAGCGGTGTTATTCATAACGGCTCTAAGGCAGCGTAAACATTCCAATTGAATTTTTGCTTGGTACTCTCCCATTCCACTGTAAATAACAAAAACATTTAAATAAAGCTTTATAATTACAGAATATTTTTTAATTCATAATTAATTAATTAAAATTTACAATTTACATTTAAATTTTGAAAATACTTTAAATGCCACTGACCTGCGATATGAATAACATTCATTAAGGAGATTTAATACGAGGGTGAGTCCTGAAGCTCCAAAATCTTGCACCCATGATACTGGGTTATTCGTTAAAGTGATTCGAAGGGATTCGATCAAATGAGAAATCTTGGAACCGCTGAAATTTTCCAGATTGTTTTTGCTAAGGGCATTGATGTAATCCTGCGGACTATCCAATTTGCTCTTTGTTCCTTGAATCGACAACTTGGTCCCCTGGGAGGAAAATGACATTATAAACTTCACTCAGGTCAAGATTAAATAAAGGAATAAATGATAATTGGAAAATTGAACTAAATGAGCGACCAACCGTGCTGTAGCCCTTTTCCCTGAGGGAAATCATTTGTCTTTTCTTGTCAATGGTTTGCTCCAGAAGCGGCTGTCTCTTCTCTTCTGTCAAGTTGAGGTCATCAAGCATTTTCTGGAACTGCTCCTCAACTTGCTTGTCCGTCAGCATTGGTTGTTGATTCAACTGCATCTCGTCCAGCTCGTTGAAGTCTGACTCGGAGTGCGGGCGAGTGAGGACCGTGTTCTTCCTCCCTTTCCCTGTGCTCCCAAGCCCGATTTTACCCAGGCTCAGCTGTGGACAAATAATGAAATCATTAACCCATGGAACCATAAGATGAGCATTGCAAAATAGCTTCTTTCACTCTCCAGAAGATTAAATAAGGGCACAATTAGGAAATATTGACTCACGAATCGCCCGGATTTGTTGACTTTATCTTGTCGCGACATCTTAGTTCAGAAGTCCCGTGAAGAATTGACCATTAGGGGAGGGTATTGAAATAAAGACACTTGCAATTTATAAAGCGTTGGCGGAGAAGCGAAGAGTCTCAGCGGCAGCGACTCTTCCTTTGGCCCATCCTCGCTTCCTTTTAATTGACAATTTTCAAATTGTGGGCTTCGCCCGGAATCCACAGGTGGTTTGGATTTAGTCTCTCGCCATCTACACAGGTGTACCTAATTGGATACTGACTGAGACTTTCAACATGCATTGTGCCTTGTGCCTCTGCTGCGAACATCTTTGTTCTTCATGTATATTCTATGAATGAATGAAACACCTGTACGATGCATGCTGCACCTACTTATTTGGATGAAATATATTCGCACAATTCTGTAATGTAATTTTCTTGATCTAATTTGTGTGATGGCATTATATGACATGTAAATTGAATTAATGTAATGTTGAAATAGTGAATTTTATACCGAGTTTATTATACCTTACCGAGAGAATAATGCGACTAATTCCAATTTATAAAGCATAAAGTACAAAATAAGTAAATCTGTATTGACTTAAAATTAATTTACTTTACACATCTTACAATTTTAAAGTTTTTCGTCCGCCCAAGGCGAATAATCTAAAAGATTTGTAAAGAAGGTAACAACGTAGCGTCGAGCTGCAAGGACCACCTTAGTTTAAAACAACCCCATAGAATACTTCATTCATAAATCTTTTAAATTTCTCTCAATTTTTTGAAAATATCAGACTTGGACCGCCCCGGAAAAATTAGTTCCTTTCAGAATTCTGGGGTCGAGGAGCAAATAGTTGAAAAAGGATTTGGACCTATTTTTCTTTACAGACGTACCTACTTCCAAATGATTTTGAACCGTTTCGAAATATGTACTTAATAATTACGCCCAAAATAATTTCTACCGAATGTCACGAATATTTTTCAGAATATAATCTAAAATAATAACGACCCAATTTTTCAGAATATCTGTTAAACATAATTAACAGACTTGAGATTTTTATAAATATTTTTCGAAACATTTGTTAAATATAATTACGGACTGGATGTCTCTAAAAAAATATTTCAATATTCGTCAAAATAATTACGGAAGTGGAGGTACAGAAGAAAATTTTCATAAATATTTGTTAAAATAATCACAGGACCGGAGCTAAGGAGGAAAATATTCATAAATATATGTCAAAATAATTATGGAAAAAAAATTTTCAAAATATTTATGGAAAAAAATTTTTTCAAAATATTTATGAAAAATTATTATTTGATTACAAATTCCATTTTATCTAGTGTAAAAGACGAAAATTAGGACTAGGATTTAGCCTTGTTAGCCTAGCTCAGCTAGCTCCTAGCTTTACTCATCTCTGTGTCTGAATAGATATATTTTCAGGATACCCTCATTATTCTTGAATCTAACGTGTTTTAAAATTAAACATTATTGCTTTTAAGATATTTAATTAATCAATTTAAAATAAATACGACGACTTAATATTATTTTTTTAGCATAAGACGACTTCGCAGATATGACACAGTTTATCAGCGAGGAAACAGGGTAAGAGTCGTGGTTAGATTTAGGTGTTTGCGTTGTGCAGTTTGTGTTTTGAAGTTTTACGGTCTGGAGTAAGCTGTCTCTATATTTTTATACCCTCTTGTTTTCGCAAATATATTTAATATATTCTATTAAATAATTAAAGTATATATAATTCTTTACAATGGACAAACAAAGTTTAAAGAATTTGAAACGAAGTTATTTAATGTGCAAATCCTTTAATCATTTAAAAGAATTGTTTAATCCAAATATTTGTCTCTTGTCAATGAAAATGATAATCAATTGTACTTTGCAACTAAGCTTTCAACCACCAACTAAATACCAGATTTCTTTTGTGAAATCTTTGATTAAAGACGTGAGTTGTAATATTCACTTAAGATTATTGCGATCCTAGATTCTAATTATTCAATGATATTGTGTAGCTAATAAAATATTTAAAACTTTTAACAGATTGAACGACAAAGAGATATTGAAGAGTTCAAAGAAGAGTTGCTTTCATTGTTATATGAAGAATTGGAACGAATATCTTCAAATTCAAAATTATCAAATGACGAACAATTTTATCGATTATATGAAATAGAAGATCATGAACCCCCAGTCAAAATTTTTGAAAATGAGATTTCTTTCGTAGCAAATGGAACCACTGGACTTGTTACTTGGGAGGTATTTAATAATAAGGATTAGTTAAATGTTTAAGTGATGGAAATGGAATCCTTTAATATTTCTTTTTATTTTGTAGGCTTCAACCAACTTCATTGAATGGATTATCGTATCAAATGATTCTTTTAACCCCAAATGGATTTTTGAACTTGGATCTGGAACTGGGCATTTAGGAATATGTTTGAAAAAATTATTAAAGGACAATTTAAACAGTTACGAGTTTAGTGATGGAAGTGCCTGTGCTGTCAAAAATATAGAGAGGAACTTGAAAGAAAATTTCTCGGAATCTCAACTTGAGGCTTTTCATTATTTCGTTCTCGATTGGGCCAACGATGGTCCTCAATTTGAAAAGCGGATAGAAGAGTTAATTGAAGAATTTGGAAACGGGGTGCTTGTTGGTTCCGATATTATTTTTGATCCAGAACTTTTACCTTCGCTCATTCAATTATTTCATCTCTACTTTAATGTCATTTCGAAGAAGAATTTGATTGGGCAGATTTATCTGAGCTGCACTATAAGAAATGAATGTACATTCAAGGAAGCTTTAAAATATTTTGGTTTGTGCAATATTGAATAGTAACGCTTTATTAATCAATATTGAAAATAGCTAGGTATACAAGTTAATCGCAATTACTATGACTTATTTAGTTTTGTTCGTCAACAGATAATAGTCGGATTAGCGCCGTGGAAGTTCATTCTTGGGCCAATGGATCGATTTTATTATTGACAGCGGGGAAATAAAGCCTGAACTATTTATTAGTTCACATAATTAAAAGACACGATAGCACTAACACGAATTACATTGAAATTACATTATGTTACATTAAGTTACACACCTAATATACACATGACTTTGTAAATTTTACATTTAAATTATATTTTAATTTCTAATTGTTATCAATTTTAATAAACTATTGTGAAATAAATCATATGGGCGATTATTCCGACAAAGAGCATTTGGCGGTGGGCACTACCTCCCCAAATTTCCCTAAACTTTCTCAATCAAAAGAGCATATTGAGAGACCCAGAAAAACCAAATTTCAACTTCCAATTCTGTTCCTATACTTTTTTATAGAAATTTGAAAATTATTTCAAAATTTTGAAATCT